>JAZHYW010026509.1:0-81213 GCA_037355805.1 Ixodes ricinus | reverse complement strand
GGTAGAAACGAGCTTTGACAATCACGAGGCACGCATATCCCCTATGCGGAGCGCAAAATCGTCCTGCTTGAGCTGGGGTTGCGGTGACATCAAAACGTCGACCTCTGATTGGCTCCGACTGGAAGGCGTACTGGGTAGACCTCAAGGCAGCTAGCACTGAGGTCCTGCCACTATCCCTCCATCGGAGCCAATCAGTACCTCAGTGTCCTGAAGTCAGTCCAACCCCTGCTGCAAAAGAAGCAGACAAACTTGCGCTCCGCATATGTGCACAGAAATCCAAATAACCTCGAGAAATACTAAGCTAGAGGAAGATCTGCACCACGCTCCCCAAGCTTGGGTCATAAACATGAAATGAATAAGACAATCTTACATAACAGAAAATGTTACAGGCTCGTTAGGAAAGCACTGTACCTGGGCAAAGAGCTTGTACAGCGGTTCCAAGATGAACTCCACGAAGCTCCGTTGTGCAGAACTATGTGTGAGGTTTCTTGAGAATGAATTTCCGTCTGAGAAGTGCGTGCAGGAATTTATGAGAGAAAAGAATGCCAAGCTGGAACCTGATAGTTTTACTTAGTCGGAAGCCGTCAACAATGCAAGAGTGTCAGGGACAAACTGTCAAACCACAGGATGGACGCATCTGCATGTTCGGAGTTTGCCCCTCACTCAGAGCGGTTCAACCACAAGCGGCCCACATAGCGGCCCCAACTCGAGCCACCGTAAGCTTCCGCACATTGTAGAGCTTTCCTGCACATCTACTTTCCTGGAGCAGCATGCGGGAGGCCCATTACTGTCCAGTGCGAAATGAAACGGCACAGGCGCTTGGTGGCGTTCTAAGTTCGGCAATGTGATTTGCACTGAAATTTAATTCTTATCGGTGCCTGGGCATTTGCCGGCGTCTCTTCACAAACAGCAGTGATTGACTCTTCCCACGCTCTGCAGTGGAGTAGCAAACGTAGCTCCTGTTCGTAAAAAGCTTATATTATCTGCTTGACTTTAGAAGGGACTTATGACATGGAATTCAAACTTTTCAGAAAAAAATGCTTTCTTCAAAATTGATATGTTTATGTTTATTGACTTTACGGCATATCCTCCATTAGAATCTGCCCAGTCCTCAGAAGCACCAAAAAAAGCACAAAGATGAGCGGCAATCCCAGATGCAGCTCTCCAAACACTACCGCACCATTAGGTTATGGCAAACTAGTAATCGCTTTATTTCTTGAATGTGGTGGCGCTA
This sequence comes from Ixodes ricinus, assembly GCA_037355805.1. Lineage (NCBI taxonomy): Eukaryota > Metazoa > Arthropoda > Arachnida > Ixodida > Ixodidae > Ixodes > Ixodes ricinus. The sequence goes on along the minus strand of JAZHYW010026509.1, from coordinate 79,979 downwards.
GACAACAGCTTCGACAATTTTTTGAAGGCAGGACACTGCACCGACACTAATCACAAGTTCATTTACAGACCTCGATGTAAAATGTAGTGTAAGCGAATCTTCAAGCAGCAGATTCCTTTAATTATTAGGGAGCTGCATAACCCTTCTGTCTACAAACATGGATTTCAATAAGCCAATCATTTCCATAGCATATTATTCTTTTAAAAAAAAATAGAAAGTTCAAATAGCCTGGCACAAGGATATTCAAAGTGTCTTACGTGGGAATTCCGCCATTATGCTCAGGAGCGAAAGAACTATAGTGTCTAGTCCAGGAAACAGTACATCCTGAGTAGGCCTAGCATGAGCACCAGCAAAGGCTGTTACAATAAATATAGCACTCTGTTAACAAACTATGCCCCTCTTAAACCTTAATCCTTCAAGGCACCATCCCAATTGTAGCCTCTAGCCCTCAAGGATAAAGGCTACAGTTATGATCATATCTCACCGAACCTTCAGTGCCTCGATAAAGAAACTCACGTCTTGTTGCTGAAGTAGATGTCACCCCAGAGGCGCCGTGAGAATTCAGCCACATTGACGCCCCCAAAGGTCTGAGCGTACATGGAGGCAAAGGAGCGCAGCGTGAAGCACAGGCTGTACAGCGAGCTTCCAAAGCACACGTTGCCCAGCAGTGGAGACACCTGCTGCTGCTGGGGGTCTTCAGAGTAGAGACTGAAAGCAGAAAAGTGACATACTCTCAACTTGCTTGCCACTGAAGTCTATGCAGATTAAAACAAGCAGGACAGGCTCCTCCCACAAAGCCCTCCACTCTTTCTACTTTAGAAGAGCAAACACTGGAGAGGAGAGAATGAGGGAAAGGAGAAAGCCACAGACCGTGGCGCGCAGAGAGCTTCGTGAAATGGGCTTGTCCTGCTGTCCTTAACCTGCAACAGACTATAGCGGAGCTCTCCATCTTGCAGTAGCACGCTTTTAAACTCGAAAACCTTGCAAAAATGCGAAGCTTGTCAGGACTCACAGTGGCATTCCAAACCAGCCAATAATGAGACATTCGAAACAAGGCAACCAATGGTGGTAGGAAACTTCTGGAGGTGACATGAGGCCACCAGAGGTGATGCCAGAGGTGTGGAGGGACACTTCTAGCTTCACCTCTGGGAGGAAAACGCCCATACTGTCGTCTCCCCTCAAGGATACTTTACACCAGTGGCGTCTAAAATGTGGGTCCGCAGACCCTTTAGACCCTTTAGACCCTTCGGAATCCCTGAAGGCCTTCTTGGGGTCCCCTGAGGCCTCACACCATGAATCAAGCCGAGCACTAAAACTTCTTTTATTGATGCTGGCTGTCCCACAAAGCTAAATAGACAGAACCATGTGCACAAAGTAAGCAGGGTTGAATATTCTCTGTTTCAGGGCAGCAAAGTTGGTTTGCATGCATTTAGTTTCCTTCAATTACCCTCGTCATTCCAATCGTTCAATACCACTCCCTGCCCCTTGGCAGATGAGGTCTGCCAACACTTCCACCGATCCAGAAGGGGTCTCCGAAACATATGAGGTTGAGAACCACTGCCTTACACTGTTTACAGGGAAAGCCTGCATGCCTGCTTTCCCACAGAGCATGCAGGAGCCAATCATTTCAATCCACTGAAAAAACAGGAAATTACAATAAACTCAATTTACACATGAAAAAATAAACAAAAAGAACAGGACGTGTTCTGGGCTCTGTCCTATTTGTTTATTCTTTCGCGTGTAAATTGAACCTTACCAACTTGCACGGTTTTTAACAATTCTCACAATAAACTGGCAAAGATTTGGAAACAAAAATGTTATTCCCATCACAACACCAAGCGAGACATTTTATATGCACAGAATACAGCCTAGATAGCAGTTTTGTGAAGAAACTCTACTGACTCTTATTTGCGCTGAGGGCAAGCAGGTATGCGACAACTCTTGTATAAGCAGTGTGGGATACACTTGTGTAAACACGATATATCTATTGGCAGCATCCAATATATCTCGATTCCCGTAATTACCCCACAGAAGTGTGAGGAATCTGAAGTTGATGAAATTTAGGCAGGGTGTTTGGCGAGGGTGTTTGGCACAAACTCTGCTCCACATAGGTCTTAGTCAACAACTTGTATGTTATCTAAAACTAAATATGTGGAAGAAATTTTCCTAGGAAAGCTCGAAAAGCAGGCAGCATCTTACTAAGACTCTCAGTTTCTATAGAGAAATGAAGAATTCCTTGCAAAAGTTGTTTTGGTCCCCCTCGGGGCCTTGAGGCTGACCAATACAGCTTTTGGCGCCAAGTCAGCTCTCCTTTTCGTCCTCCTGGTTTCGTTCGTCCTCTTGGTTTTATTTGTCCTGTCGTGTACCGAATGGATTCCTCCCAAATTGTTTGCTTCATTTGATCTCAAGTCAGAGCACAGGGAAAGAAGGACATATATGGACCTCCTGGTTTTGGTCATCGTTGGGGGTGTGTCCCTCCACACTTCTGGCTTCACCTCTGGTGGCCTCATGTCACCTACAGAAGCTTCCTACCTCCATGGTTCCCGTACTGCGAGCGACTATAGTCGCCGCTGCCAGAGTGACTTACGCGATGAGGGCGTTCACTTCATCAACGATGTTCTTGAGCTTGTAGTAGGCGTCCTGGGGTGGAAGCTTCAGTTCCAGCATGAGTCTGTCGATTTTGTTGATGCAGATGCAGATGGCCAGTTTCTCCTGCACAGCATGCTTGAGGAGTTGTTCTGTATTCAGGCATACCTGGCAAAAAAAAAAAAAAAAAAAAAAAAAGTTGATTTTCATCAAAAATTGCTGGGACAAAAAAAAAATCTGTCTTATGGTTCAGAGCGATAATCCTCTACAAAAGCAATCCCCCAGTTAATAGGGAAATGAATTGAGAAAACAGCATTGTAGCATGATAATAATGCATGCCTCTTTGACAAGACGAATACAAAGAATTTATTTAAAAATAAATATATAATAATTTTTTTATTTTACCTAGAAAGCAAGCACAGTAACATAGGCAGACATCTTTGGATAGCTCCATCTGTGAGATCACACATTTACGCTGCTGTGACCACACCAAAGGCAAAGTTTGCATTTTGAATAAAACTTTGTACGGTAGAAAAAAGTTCTCCCAAACATGCCAAATGCACCAACACTTAATATTTGTCAGGTAAGCTATGATTGCTCCCTCCAAAGGCCCATTATATTATGATTTATTTGAAGAATTGGTGGTTCAAAAGACCAAGCCACGCCAAAGAAACAAGGTGGTAGTGCTTACCCCTTCCGCTGCATCAATGAAGAGGACAACTCCGTCGCAAAGCCTAATGGCTGCAGTCACTTCGATCCGAGAAGTTGACGTGTCCTTGAAAAAATTGTCAGTTCTCTTGTGAAAACTCGAGTTTTACATACAAAGTTCTCTATTATCCCCAACTGCAGAATATATATTAACAAACTTAAGTCATTAATCTGTCAAAACCTGGCATGGACATATTATGTGGATAATTTGCAGTTGAGAGGACACATTTTAAAATTCTGTTATACTTTCAGTTCACCGCAAGGAAAGACATGGCGCTTTATATAGTAAATCGCTGAATTGCAAGGTCATTTAGTATGCTTGTAGTGTTCAATTGGCTTAGAAGTCTCGTAGCCGACTACAAAGTGAAATGACAAATGGCCCAATTTTTATGAACACTGTATAGTACAAACCAAAGATTAACGAAAAGCTGACCTGGAGTGTCGAAGACATTTATGATGTATGACTTTTGTTTTAGGTCTTGCAGAAGAAGCGTGACAGGGCTGGCTTTGATGCTCACTCCTCTCTGCAAAGCCAGGGAGAAGTAAATTAGGTTTCTAAGCTTGTGAATGCAAGCTACCACCACGAAGTGCAAATGAAAGCGACACACAAATGTTGAAACAAATAACCATTACACAACTTTAGGAGAGCAATTTAAAACAGCTTTCTGATGCCATGCAGTTAAAGCTGGAAACATGCACTGTGAGTCTGTGTAATGCAATTTCCTTTACAAAGCACTGCATATGCCTTCATGCTTCCTACAATGGCTGCCCCAAAGTTGTCCTAAAGTACTGTAACCAACGTAATTTTCAATAAAGCCCAATGTTTACACAAGTTCATAATTTTCAAGTGTTGCAAAAAATTTACCGCTAGAATACGTCACCCCACTGTACTGAATACATGCTGTACACTCCAAATCATGCAAAATTTCCTAAATATTGAGCATGCAAAACCTAGCAAGTGGCAGAAGAGAACAAACAATTGCAGAACTGTATTACCTCCTGTTCTGTGTAGAGTGTGTCTGTATACCGCAGCTGCAATGAAACAAAGATTAATAGTTTGTTACAGAAAAAAAAATCATATTCAAACCACACTAGTTGCAACTGTGGCCCAATCTTACGTTTTTGCACTCTTTTGCCCTCATGTGCGGATGTGTTTGCTCGATCAGGCAGTCAACGAAGGAAGTCTGGAAATGAGCAATGTAACAGTCATGCATTTGTCCAGAGACCAGTACCACAGTGACCTTCACTGTTCTATTTATTCAACAGTTTTAAGGACGATTCTTTTGCAATTACTCTGTAGTAATGTCCTCCGATAATTAGGAATAATCAGACTTTTTCTAGTTTTTAAAGCTAAGTTTGACAAAAAATCAGGCAGAACCCATCCTTTGGGAATAGATTATCTATACGTTAATGCGAATGGCATCAAACGGTGCGGAGTTATGCTGCGGCTCGTCAGTGGGGCCGAGCACACTCTAGATAACGCCAGCCCGGTCTCCTTGAGTGCGATTCTAAATTTGATGACACTTTCTACAGCCCTGCGCACGATCTCCGCAGCCCAGCACGGTGCGTTTGAAGTCACTTAGGATATGGCGAGCAAAGCTACGCGTCATACGCACAAACATTCTCAAAATGGTACCGGTCACAGACTTTCTGGCGTCTCAGCTAGTCTCAACCAACGGTACATCTAAACGGTTGTTCATATCTTTACCATAGGACGCGCTTTGCAGCGCTGTCACAGCTAGCCGGTGCGCGCGCGTTCCGATGCACGAGTGGCTCATTCCGCTCTGCGTGTTAAGCCTCACAGAGCGGAATGAGCTCTCGTGCATGGAACGCGCGCGATGGTAAAGATAGTAAACAAGTTTTTAGAGTGCTTTGAATGACTGCCTTCATAGCTCTGTGGTTAGCGCGTCTGCCTGCTGATGAAAGGGTCAACGGTTCGAATCCCGCCGGCGCGGTCTTTTTTATTTATTTATCGACCCGCGGCGTAGAGGGGTTAGATAGCCAGATAGATAGATAGATAGATAGATAGATAGATAGATACATAGACCTAAAAGTGCGTGAAGTATCCAAAGAATGCTATTCGCATTAAAAACAAGTCACTTATGTACACACAAAAATTAAAATCAAGCCGACAACACCCGGTGGAGAGAGATGAAGTATTTATTGGATGCATCGTTTCACATTAAAGGGACCATGAAATGATTTTTCAACTTCTTCCTCCTCAGCTATTCCTCCAGAACTCTAATAGCGAAATGAGAAATTACGCTGGTCGTGAAGTGCAATTGGGCACAGGTATTACTCCAAACTTCACCTTATCTCCTTAAGCACACCATAAAATTTTCCATTCTCAAGCGACGATAAGTGCCGCCACGGCACGCATCGGCCACAAACGCCGAACTCAAATATTCGTCGACGGATTGATTGTTGACGAGCGCTAGCGCCCTTGTGACACATAGCTCGTGTCCAACGCGGCTTCCTTGCTCGGCTGGTGGAACTTCCGTTTCCAGTAGAAGGGCATACTTAACGTCATGGCCACGCGATTTCACGTGTTCGTGACCGAGTCAGGTCGAGTTGAGGAGAAAAGCAAACGCGCGTTTTCGATCTTTTTTTTCTTTTGTGCAAAACTGGAGGCAATAAAACGAAAATAGATTCCTGCTCTGGGTTCAATGAACATCGAGAAGATAAATTGGGGTCTTTATTTGGAAAAAGCTGCTAAATCGTTTTATGGTCCCTTTACCAAGTGCCTAACTCATTAAGTGTGAATGCTTGCCTTGATATTAAAAGAACATTGGTAATTATTTTTGTTTGTTTTTAAACACAATATTATTATAAAGCAAGAAATGATAGGTTGGGCAATAGTTAGTTCATTACGCAGTAAAAGCACCAAAAGACAGGGACAGAGTAAAGACGACGACAACGCAAGGCGCTTTGTGTTGCCGTCGTTCTTGAGTCTGTCCCTGTTTTTGGCGCTTTTCAATAGCGTATTATAATAAAGCCCTTTCCCCAAAATTTTACAACTTTGTGTAAAGTCGGGAGGCACTGTTCAAGCGAACTATTGTTCATTTCGCCAAAATGTGAGGGTTCACCAAACCAGTCGAACCCAATTAAAGTTTGCGACATCCCACTGATGATACACACTTCACGTGTTACGAAACACAAGAGGCCCCAAATTTCTGTTGCAGTTCGACGTACCTTTCCATGATGTAGATGACCAATAAGGGCAACAAGCTCGAATGAGCCTCAGAGTTGTCCATGAGATCCAGTCAAGAATCTGTTGCGAGAAATTATTGTCATCCCAACTACATACAGCAAGAAAATGTTTTGGCAGCACTTACTCGAGGTCAAAAGTTGTCAACGGCAAATCCTGTTCGACGTATGAAAACTTTCTGTGTTTTATTGGGGCGATGATTGGTTCTGAAATAAAAGCAATGTAGCATTCAAAAGACGAGTTCCTTTTCGTAAAGACTGCTTGTGACCGCTTATGACGAGAGGACACACTGATCTGCGTATATCTACCGTAATATCCCGAGAGATGCCCTACCCCCGACAGTTAGCCCACCCCTGTTTTTTGGCATAATTTCTTTATCTTTTTGCAACACCGAAAGATAGCCCACTTCAAGTAATTGCAGAGCCCTGGACAATGGTTACCTCGGAAAAACGGTGTCACTTAACCACTGCCGCAGATAGGCGAACATTGGTGACTGGGAAGGACAGTCGTCTTTGGTTCACCAGCCCTTCCTACAATCCCAAGTTGTGAGAGTCACAAAATCTAAAACTAGCATCGTTTTCTTTTTTTTTACTTTTTTTAATGGCACATTGAAAGTTAGCCGACCCATTATTTTCATCCGATTTGCTATTGAATGTAGGGGGGCTATCTCCTCAGGATATTACGGTACACAGAAGATCCTGCAGCATTTGTGAGATCAAATTTATGCCCTGTCTATGCAGAATGGTCACTTATAACTAGCATTCTGTGTTTTCAGAGTTTATTTCTCATCGAATTCTGAGGGTTTTTTCGGAGCCTATTTTCGCTATAAAAGTCGGGGTTCATTGGAGTTTATATTTTGTTAGATTCCCGATTCTCTGAAATTCCGAAGTTCGTTTTGCCGTTACTCGTGCGACGTGGTTAATTCTCATAGCCGTCGTGGTTGGCATCGTGAATGCCACGACGACCGCCACGAGTGTTCAATGATCCGTGAAGCAAGTGGGTAAGCGCGGTGGAAGTTTCTAAAACCATCCAACACTACGCGTAGCAGCTGGATACTGCCAAAGTGGGATTTCGCATAACGCGAGTAATGTTTGAAAACAAGTGTTTCAAGCAGACGACACGGAAGACTCTTCTTTCGTAGCGCCGCTACTGGCGGGATGCTGGGGCGACCGACGGGAAAGCCACATCTCCGGCCTCGTGCCAAAAAGTGGAGAAAAGGATTTTCCATAAGCGGCAATGACTGGAGACAAGGTCAAAATCTCTGCAAAAAGTCGCCGCTAAAGCTATCGCCTTAAGAAAAAATATATTTTTTTGTTATTTTTATTTTGTTGTTGTGACCTTGAAATTCAGTTTTTCGAATAAATCCGAATTCTCGAAAACCTTATACCGGCGAGCGTTTTTTGGAGTTTGTCGGATTTATCCGAAAACACGAAATCTCTACTTATAGCACAGTCACAATTATTTCAAGTCCATGGTGAAAGAATAATGCATAAAAGAATGAGGAAATGTGTGCGGGACAGAAGCGTTCCAAGGCTACCGGATAGATGACGCCAGTCTGTTCACTCGACGTAAGCCAGGGGCTTGGCGACCTTTTTTTGCTAAAGCGGGCTACATCGCAGCAAGGCGCGGAGACAAAGAGGGCTGGATAGAGAACCAAGAGGGGTGAGGGGGATCAGCTTATAAAAATAAAAATGTCAAAAAACTGTCACAGAATAAAAGTGATATGCAAAGATGTTCTCTCTTGTTCTCTTGATTCAGGCACACACGTAACGTTAAGATTGCTCGAGCCCCATTAATCAGGTTTTGGGTGTTCAAGTAAGTAAGAAAAAGAGCTAATTTATAGGAGCTCATCTCTCATTCGCAAGACCGACGTTTAACTTCATGATCCTCATCTTGAAAAAGTATGTTCGCAGATATATGTGCGATGTAGTGAACACTTCAATAGCGGTCACTGTGAGATATCGTAGATCTGAAGACATTAGGGTGATTCACCCGCGATTTATTTCTAGCCTCTTCCTCATAGAATGGCGCAGAATTTTCCGGAACCAAAGAGTGGCATGCTTGCAGCTGTGTATGCAGGCTGGGCGCTCAGACCACAAGCTGTTCGCCGCCGATCTACAAAAATTTTTTTTTTTAAAGGCGAGCCCAGATTTTGTTTGTTTTGCGTCCCCCACTACTGGCACGAGCCAATGGCCGACGCAGGGCACGAGTTCAATAAAGTCAAAGAAATCGCTCTTATTTCCAACTGGCTCCAAAGTTAAAACCATGTTCAAGCCATTCCAACGTATTTTGTGAACACCCTATTTGCTGCTGTTGTTCGTGCGACGATAGTGCACTAGGGTTTTCAGCGTTTGTAAGTGCGTCATTTGTGTGCAGATAAAGTGTCTCCGCAACTGATACCTTGACATCATCTATTGGCTTTCATCACGTTTGTCGCATTTAATGGTTTTACGACGAATACGCAGTGGCGCTGTTGTCTAATAGATTTTTGCAGTGCGAATTTTGCTGTTAATATTTGCTCCACTGAGTTCAGCCTTGAGATGTGCGCCCGTAATGAGTACCGTCAGATTATGCACGTAGCCCCGGACACAGGTAAAAAAAGAGCTCCTGGACCGTGGTGCCGTATTTTCAACGCTTGTGCATACAGCAAAGGCTTTGCTCGTCTCTCTCGCCATTTTTTTTTTTTTTTTATCATAAGAGGGAATTAAGTCTGACGGTGCCATAAGTGGCCATTTCCAGAAGATAGCGTATATATTTGATTTTGCAAATACTGCAAGACCCGCCGACTAGATGAGAAACGGAAGTGAGTTGGGAGGCTATTTGCACACTGGCGGCACCACGTCTTAACTCAAGCGCGAAAGAGTGAATAAACAAATAGCGTCTGGCCCGGTGCGATCCTCAGCGATTGTGTGTACGGTGGGTGCTCTGCTCACTCTTCGAAACGACGCTGTGATTTTGTAAACAAAGAACCGGTGTATAAACATCTTTCAGCAGCCGCTCACCAGCACTAATAAGGCGTAAAAAAAACAACCTACTGCACCACATTTAGCCTTTTATCAAAACGCTAACAATGGTTTCCTTTCGGCTTTTTTTGTAATTCTTATTTTTAAAGCGATAAGTTTACAAGCAACACAGTCATGCGCGCAGGGCAAAAATGTTTTTTTCTGCGCTCTTAGCGGGAGCCAGGGAAGTCAGCGTTTTCCCATTGGCCATGCGCAGCGGAGAGAGAAGAGCGGGGAGCCCCACATCGCCAGCTAGCAAAGCGACAGCGTAGACAGTCTTCCGTGTTCGTCTGCAGTTGAAAGACTTGTTTCCAAACCTTACTCGCGTTATGCGAAATCCCACTTTGGCAGTATCCAGTTGCTTTATGTAATGTTGGATGGTTTCAGGAAACCTCCACCGCGCTTGCCCACTCACTTCACGGATCGCTGAGCACTAGTGGCGGTCGTCAGTGGCATCCACGACGCCAACCACGACGGCTACGAGAATCAGCCACGTCGCACCTCCGTCCTCGGGTGTGTGACGGCACCATTCCACCCGCACATTGCGCGACCGTGCTACGGCTATCGCTTTCGTTTCTTCACACATCGAGGACAAAAAAATATGAACTTTTTTATTTCACATCTATTGTTTTGCGTACAACGTGAGCGAGCGTGCTGAGGCGCGGGGCATTTGTGAAGAAGAAGTGAAGAGCACACATGTCCCAGCTTTGAGCGAGCGCTCAACGCTATGCGACTGCTCGGGCACTGTAGCGATGGCATCATAGTCAGAATGTTATGCCAGTATTTGTGCCAGGGAATGTTGTGCTATATCTGTGCCAAGCAAATAGTGCATAGCTGAGCGCCGTAGCTTGACACCGGGGGCTGCGGACGAGATTCGGTTTTGCCGGAAAAACTGCAAAGACTTTCTTGCTACTAAGGAATGGGTCTGAACAAACCCACCTAAAATAATCAAAGCCTGTGCATTAGAACTTTGATGTCATCACAATGAGATTGGGCGCAGACACAAACTGGACACGTGTGCAGCGTCAACGTTCGGCTGGAAGTCGTGTCCAGTCAATGCGTCTAAGAACGCTCAGCGTCGGGCTCGGGCCCAATTAGTGAGTTAACGCAATTCGGGTGTGATGACATACTGTTGAAGAAGACTAAATTGTTCACAGGCTTCTTTGGAGACAATAAAGCGATGCATGTATGAAGTAGTAAAGCCGCGACAGTGCACAATGCTTCACCGCCACGCACCTCTCCCTTTTACTTTCGAAATCGATGCAGCGAGCTATCCAAGGTTCCAATCCAGCTTGCCTTCTATGTCATTTCAGAAAAGTGATGAGTGCACAGAGTACAGATTTAGCACGTGCTCAGGCTGCGCGACTGCACGGACGACAGAAGCTCGGCCATAGCCTCTTATTATGGGACTGTGCATTGGCTTCATAGCCGCAGAAAGTGCACGTGCAATTTGCTTGACACCAGATGAGGCCGAGATCGGCCTTGCCCAACGACTTTGCTGGAGAACAGCGAGATTTCACTGCCGCCTAGAAAATGGTTTCGAGACGATGCATGTTGGACGTAGTGATGCCATGGCAACACGCAATGCTTTGTTCACGCTACCATGCGCCTTCCTTTCACTTTCAGGGGCATATGCAGCCGATGCCGCGAGCTATTCCACAGTCTCGGTCAATCCAGCACCATGTGACCTAGAGCTCCGGGAATCGGCAAGGCCAACCCGGACAGTCACACTCCTCAGTGCTGGATTGACCCTGATGGCTTGTAGCATCCTCATGATACATCTCGGCTATTCAGTTGCCCATTTTTTAATGTGTTTGCTGATTACACGGACTTTTGCATCCTACGGCAACTGTGCATGGCCGCCGCAATAACATCTACCTTCTGTTGTTGTTTCCTCTTATTTCTATTACTTTACTCTATCATTACCATAGCAGGTCAGGTTATTGCCATTTTAGAATATACTGTGTCCTTCTTCCCAGCACTGGTCCTTGTGAAGGCTCGTCAACGCCGGCTTCAGAGGCTCGGTATCTCGGTGAACGAGAGAAGTTAGCAGTGGCGGCTGTAACCTCCACGTGTCTAAAGCGTTAAGGAATAAGGCACTATTTCACTATAAGTGCGAGCGAAGCTGAAGGCACCAGCGCAGTTGTTCTATGGCCTGCACTAACGTCACACCAGCTGTCAATGTGGTGGCATTTGCTGCTGAGCATGTATATTTTGCAGCGTAAACTGTATACCATAACATTTTTTTTAAGATGTAGAATGCACATTTTTGGCATGGTGCAAGGACGTTACATGCAAGCTTGCACCTTCTTGCCTTTTGAGCAACACGACGCATTAGAATCCAAGAGCTGATCGAGTTAGACGACCACATTCACGGTTGTCACGGGATCATCATCAGTGCCCACCTTGGTTCATGCACGTACTGAATATGAAAAAAACACGGCATTTCTACAGATAGATAATTAAATGTAATATGGCCTGAGCCCACATGCTGAGATACGCCATAGCACATGTCTTTTTTGCAAGCATAAGGGCCAAAAAATGACCGAGATGTGAAGCGGCCGAGAGAAGCAAGGAAGCCAAACCAGCGCTGTGAGCTAAGATCTCTGGATAAAATTTGCGCTCGGCATTCCTTACAAGTACAGACAACCACTGTTGGAGAACGCGAGAGACACGTACCACGAGACCACGAGCGAGAGCCGCACCGCAGTTTTCTTTCAGGGCAGCCCATAACTACCATAGCCGCTCATTTTAGTGCTGCGCCGCCATTTGCTTCCAAGTGTGGCACGAGGCACGGGCTCATGCATTGGCGTATTGATGATTTGATGCCGCTTGCAAGACAAGCAAACACATCAAGGGGCTTTACTGAGGGCGTGTGACTCTTCGGTGTGGCCTAGGGACCCACGAAGCGCGAGGTTACGTGGCACGTTCTTACCGCTAGATTGGCTGCATAGGTCGTGGCATTGGCCGCGATCACTCTAAAACTGAAAGTGAAAGCTCATCGCACGGTGGCGAGACACTGCATGTTTCCATGGCATCACTACGTCATACATCCGTCGCCTCTCATTGGTCCTATATTTTAGTGTGGTACGGCAGACAGAAATCTCACACAGACCATTCTCCGACAGAACGGCAAAACTAATTTTGGCGGTGTCAAGCAAAGGAATCATGCCGCGAGTTGTCGTCCATGCAAGCTCGTGAAAACAACAACAAAAAATGTTCTGGCTTGAGGCATTTGGTGCTGGTGTCACCATCTTGTTGAACCCATTAAAAATAAATCTAGCGAAAACTGCCCTGTCAAATTTATTTACACAAATACGGAAACACCAAGTCGTTTTGGCTTCCCGTCAGGGTCTTAAAATTAAGATAGGAGTACATAGGAGTACAAAATGAATGGTAGTACACACCACCATTAGTTTGGTGGCTTTTATCATCTAAGTAATTTTAGTTTCAAAATTGCCTCAAAATGTACTCAAAATAGTCAATAAATCAAGAACAATATTTCTGGATTTTATTAAAAACCTCTAGCGCTCTCAGGGGAACCTTCAAGGGTTGTGTGACCTTCATTAGATCTTCTATAATGAACCACAAAAATAATCAATACTCTGGTGCATTCCTGAAACTCATGGTTTGTGCAGCGAAATTTGCCCATTGAGTGGTGAAGAGTGGGTGAATCCCCCATTACTTCAGCGAGGCCAGTGGAAAACTTTACAGAGTCGTTCACTGCAAATGTATTTTTCAGCTGATTGTCTCTTTGGGGACCAGCTGATCAGCCAACTCCATCTGGCAAATCTCTTAAATTTGTTCAGATTTAATATGTTCGATTACACCGGGTTTGGAACCAAACATGCCTCTTGCCATGGAGTGTTTGTTTGAGAGGGGTGGAGGTATTTCTGCTGGCATGCCGGGGGCCGCATAATGTTACCTCGCAGGCCGGGTCCGGCCCAGTGGCCGCCGGTTGCTGACCCCTGTCGTAAGTGATTAAAAGCAGTGGCAATGCTGGTCGGCCACTATCAAATGCAAATGTACGGACCGGCCTTATTACATGCTGCTCAAACTTCACGAAGACAAACTCGTTGTCAGTGATATGCGAGGAAGAGAGGACAATGGCAAAAGCACAGGAGGCCCGAAGGCAAGCTTGCGCGAAACAAGGCACCGAGAACACAAACCGGTCAGCGGTTGAGCATCCTCCTCTTGTACGATCGTCTCCACATCGGGACCGTACACCTCCACCGCCGAAGGGTAATATTTTTTGTCTTCGTGCAGGACGACTTGCATGTCTCCATGTCGTCGTCGTCTCGGCCCCCGTCCATGTCTTCATCCTGTTCATAGTGTTCTCGTTCAAAATCTGCTCTTCTCATCAAGAAATGAGGACCAGCGAGGAACATGCCACATGAGGTCGAAGTGTCTTACCTCCTGGAATTCTGGGCGTCTCCGTCCTGCCGCTCATTACCTCTCGTCCTCGTCGTCATCTGAATCACTCTCGAGCTCGGGCCCGATGTAGTTGCCGAACTCGTCGTATAAATCAGCGTCCATTATCGCTAAAAGGAGGGGGAAATACATTCAGACAAGAGTACGGCGAACGACAAACACCCGACAAACACCTCGAATAGAAATGTAAAATATACGCTCGTGAGCAACTGTTTGTCATGTTCAGGCGTCCTTCGCTGGCTACAGAAGAGAACATGTTTTTTTTAAGCATGCGGTGCCGCGGAAAATTCCTGGATGATTTCGTTTAGTCTACGAAGGTGTCTGTCCCACCGAGGAAGTCCATGACAAAAGCGCGTAGACACTTCATTTGCCTCAAATCATGATCGCGAATCAAAAACATTACGGGTAGCATTCGTTTACACCTAACACAACTGGTTAAGAGTTTCTGTTCTGATAATTTTTTAAGCATACTTTATGTAACACAAAATTAACGCGGAGATAAGGAAGTTTTTTATGTCGGAAACACAAGCGCGATCCCGAGTACCGGCGTTTTTAAACGGTTTCTTTTTAACGAATTTCGGTTCGTTGGGACCAGCACGCCAATGTCTATTAGGCGTTAAACATTCGCAATTCTACTACAGATCAGACTAATCATATAAACTGACAGTGAATAAGTGTCGTAATAAAACATCTCAACTCACCGTATTTAGTGGCATCAACGCGAATACGAAGAACATGCGTTATCCAATGTACCCAGACGCAGCACAGCACGAACCGACATCCGTCAAACTTGACACGACAAAAACCCTTTGTAATGTGGTCGTGGCGACAGTTGAAGTGTCAACTCAAATTGAAAGCACGAGGTGTTTCTTGTAGTATATATTAGGCCGTATTAAATGTGGACCGATGACTCAGTTGAGTGAAATGACTCGAAGTCCCCCATTCTCGTGTTATTCCGAAAGAGGGCTTGTGCCTGTGACGTCACTCCCTTCGCAGATGAAGGCGTTCCTCGAGCGCGCGGCTTTGCGTTGATATGCATTTCCGCTTTTGCACCGTAATATGCCTTGATTTTGCGATCGCTCGACGTAAAATGTATTCAATCGCCTGCGTTCTTTTGTCTACTGTGCGATTCCATGTGAGCTGTCCAATTCCCGCAAGTATTCCGTGTACGTAGACCCCCTCCTAGCATCTAGTTGGCGGGAAGTTCTCCACCTTGAGAAAGGACATTCGCGAATGCTTTGTGCATAGTCACTGAAGGAAAGAAAAAGTTGTGCATCTGTTTGATAACAGTTAAGCTATTAGAATGTTAATACTGAGGGGCCCACAGCACTGACATCTGAACCTACGGCTGATCGATCGCTCCTTCAGGGGTGAGTGCGTTCCCTACTCCCAGTTCGAATTTCCGCGTTTGTCTTGTTTTAAACTGTCCCTTTTTGTATGACCGTTTTATACTATTTCAGTGAGATGAACAAGGTGAAATCCGACACGCCAGCGCAGTGCAAACCACTGGAAAAGCTCAAATTCTTCTTGGATTTCAAGGGCCACCGACCCCAGACCCAGCTTGTTCGAGATTTAAAGAACCTGGGCGCTGTAAGCTCTCTTAAAACTTGTTTTTAGTTCGGTTCTACATTCTTGTGTGTAATTACACTAGTTCATCGGCTTAGTAGGTTAGCTGATGCCCATATGGCTTCTCTCATATCACATGAAAGAAAAAAAAATGCTGAAAGTGCAGACATCTTGGTCGCACTTTTACTCTGTGCACCCAGTCCTGGGTTTTTACCAGCATGTTTACCATCACATGATATATCCAAGAAAGCAGTAAAAATGAACAGCCATCAGCAAGATACGATCATCATGTGCAGTATGTGCGTTTTAAGTGTGGTGATGCATACCTCAAAAAATAAATAATCCAGCTTTGCTTGCAGGTTGTAGAATCTTTCTTTGGGAGAGACGTCACCCATGTTATCACTGACAAGCAGGACTGTAAAGCATCGCGGAAACCCAACTCTGTCGATTCAGGCGGCCAGACCACAGAGCCCTTTCTCGAACGAGTAAGCTATCGACTCTTTTACTGTTTACAAACACCAGCGATCTCTGGCTAAGTTCGGCAGGCCTTACGAGCTTCTTGATGTCAAATTTCCTGGGGACGATGAGGTTATACAGAAATCGCAAAGTTGCAGATTTAGCGAGGTTCTTCTACTATGCTATTCAACATATAAGATGGGATGGGTTCTTTTTTTAGGAGTATTAAAAAAAATCTCCAACAAGTATTTTTCTAACCGGTTCTTGAGCTGTCCACCTGTGTCATAAAATACTGCATGGACGTTACAAGGGGCGGTGCTATGGTGGAGGATTGTTTGTCTTCTCATATGACCGGAACTTCACGAAGACGTAAATTACCAACAGCGTCTCCTACTGCCACTTTTAAAAGAGGGTCTATAAAACGGGCATTTTCGATGAGCACTTTTTTTTCCAGTCTTACGTAATGAATATGCTTATTTCTATGCAGGTGTAGCCATGACCTCCCATGCACCTCTGCTTCCATGGATGCGAAGGTCGTACCTAGAATAGTAAGTAGAAGTGAATGTGGAACAGGAAATGAGAGCTTGCAAAAGGTTTTGCCTCATATTTTGTTTGCCACTCTGTGTAAGAGGCACTGGTTCAGCCCACATTTGTTTAAGTTTGGTGGAGAGTTTAGCCTGATTCAGATGGTGCAATTTTACTTGCGATTTCGCAGTTGTGATACAGTACAATCCACTTATAACGATAATGAGAGAACCCGAAAATGAAATCGTTATAACTGATTATTGTTGTATCTGGACTAGAAACTGATCGTTTCTAGTCTAGAAATTCTATAAACTCATCATTATGAGCAGTATATCATTATGTGTGGCATTGTTGTAAGGCCCGCTTCAGACGGGGCAACTTTTCCAGCAATTTTGAGGTTGCTGGCGGGCTGTTCCTAGCTCCCTAGATTGACACAAATTGCTGAGGATCGGGTCCGGCTCGAAACAGACGAGCAACTCGAACAACTTGGAGATGTTTGAAAGCGGCAGCAGCCAATTAGGAGTCGCAATATTTTCACATGACACCCCTGTGGTGGTGATGATGACAGCTAAAGACTTGGTTCTGGTTTGAAATGGATCGTTTTTGGAAATAACCCTTTTCAGAAAGACGAGTTAGTATTCTCAAACCATTCAAAGATATAAAAACATGTTTTTAGCACGTAGTTGTGGGTCTAAATAGTGCAAGAAAATTCAAATTGAATGATAATGATGGCAAGTCGTAGCAATTCGGTTGCTGCGTGTGGACGCGGGCGGCCCGTGTTGCTGGTGTTGCGACGTCAAGTTGCTGGGCGAAATTGCCCCGTCTGAAGCGGGCCTAAGTGGATTGCACTGTGCCGCTCTTGGGTAAAAAAAGAAAAGTGTGGCCGAAGCAACGGCGCTCGACGTCGCAAGTGCAAGATCGCCAGCAAAATCGCATCATGTGAGTCATGCATACTTTTTGTGTCTTGCAGGAAATCTCGGCAAATCAGTAGTTCAGTTCAAAACAAGAAGGAAGCAACAAAAGAAACATCTAGGGGAAATTTCCGAGGCTGCTGTTTTAATTTTCGAGTTTCACATGGGGACTTGGGGTTAAGAACTATCTACTGCTAGAGGTAATGGAGCATAATTGCTCATATTGGCAGAAATTTCCAAAGATAGTATATACCGCAGTTATTGGGAGTAGCTTTAAAAGGCAACTCTGCTCAATTACGAAAGTTTTGGAATAATTAGTGATTTCACTTTATAAGGCACTTGATTGTTTGCTTTGTGAAAAATGGGATATATTTGTGAAATCTTACTTTAAACACGAGCAGAAACTGAAACTTCGGCTCTGTCAGGCAACATTGGCCTCAGGCCGCCAAAAACACAACTGCCACATGGTACGAGCGGTAACAGTGATCCTCTACGCGACGACGGGCGGGACTGGGCAGGCCACTGTTAGGGCGTGCAAGGCGCAAGTGTTTTCTCCAATGCCGTCTTTACCATGTTTTGGTATCTACAATATCCGACTGACATCTGCACAACTGTGGCATCAGTCTTCGCACATAGTGTGTATGAAACTCCGAGAGACAATCACAAACCACAAGACAATGACAGTGGTTGTGGTCGCCGGGAGACTGCGGGACAACTCCCAAGGCTGAGAAGTGCTGCACAGGCGCGTTACGCCGATCACCTGCACACAGCCGAGTGTTGAAAGAACATGTTGCTGATGCCACCTGTTATGGTTGCCTAGAGAAGTAAAAGCAAACAAAAGTAGCTGTGTTGATGGCGTTTAGCTCAATCTTGGCTATGCCAGCACCGTTGCCTTGATCACGAAGATCGATTGACACCTCATGTTCACCCGCTAGAGTCTGCCGATTTCGGCACCTTGGCGCAATCTAAAGCTTGCCGGACCGTTGAAGAGGCATTTAGACAGAGCTATTTGACGTGTGGTCTTATGTGAAACAGAAGGGGACTGCATAGTTTCTTTCGAAAACAAGAATGAAGCAGTGTTGCTCTTTAAATGGAATTTTAACTCTCAAGTGACATTTTCATATTCTGCAAAAGTTCTTTGATCAGGAGAAGAGATATTTCAAAACTTACCTAGTGACCCTCATATGATAGCATGCAGTATTGTCCACTTGTTGTCGAGCTATTATTTATCATATAATTTATGTTGTTCTTCAAGCAGGCGAGGGGGCAGGCCATGGTTCAAAGAGCCGTGCTGAGCTACTGGCAAGTATTTCTGGTTTTTTCTTCGATCTAGTAGAAGTGTTTTCTGCTTCCAACTAACTTTCTTTGTTCCTTGCAGCCTGGGCGTACGGACATCTTGGAACTGTGCCGCCTGTGGCAGATCAAGGTCCTCTACATCAAGAACTTTCTGCCATGGCTGCAGCAGCTGAAACAGAAAGCGCTACTCAGCAAGACGGGAAAGGAGAATGTGGCGAAAGCGAAGCAAAAGTCGGATGTGCCCCAGAAACTGGTGCCACCTTTCATCAAACTTGAAGACCCTAAGTGGTACCTATTCTTTATTTTGTTGGTATCTGGTGCTCCTCGTGATGAGTAGGTCTCGCCACTCAAGAAACAGTGGACACAGGCTTACTCCAGTAGTAAACAGAGGTCGGCATTTTAGGTCACCCTCACTCACCCTCACCCTCACAGCCACACTCACCTAAGCCCCTCACTCACCCTCACAGCTACACTCACCCTCAACCCACTCACTCACCCTCACAGCTACACTCACCCTCAGCCCCTCACTCACCCTCATCCTCACAGTCACACTCACCTTCAGCCCTTCACTCACCCTCACTGCAACCTCACGCACCTCATGGCCCTCACGGCACTCACCGCCCTCATGCACTCATGGCCCTCACACACATCACGCCCCTCACGCACTCATGGCCCTCATGCCACTCGCAGCCCTCACGCACTCACCCCTCACGCACTCACTGCCCCTCACGCCACTCATGGCCCCCAAGCCAATCACTGCCCTCACGCCCCTCACGCACTCATACCCGTAACACGCTACTCACACACTCCACGGCCCTCACGCACACATACCCCTCACGCCCCTTACGCACTCATGGCCCTCACGCCACTCACCGCCCTCACACACTCATACCCCTCACGCCACTCATGGCCCTCACGCCACTCACCGCCCTCACGCACTCATCACCCCGCACGCCCCTCACGCACTCATGGGCCTCACGCCACTCATGGCCGCGCGTTTCTCACCGCCCTCATGCACCCATGGGCCTCACGCCACTCTCACCGCCCTCACGCAATCATGGCCCTCATACCCCTCACGCACTCATGGCCCTCACACCCTTCACGCACTCACAGCCCTCACGCACTCATGGCCCTCACGCCACTCAGGCCTGCTTCAGACGGAGCAATTTTGCCCTGAAGCACGACGTCGCAACACCAGCAACACGGGCCGCCCACGTTCACGCGCAGCAACCAACTACTGCTATTTGCCATCATCATCAGGAAATTTTACTTTTCTTGCACTATTTAGACAAACAATTGCGCGCTATAAACGTGTTTTTATGCATTTAAATCTCATTGAGAATACTATAATGCATCTTTCTGAAACAGCTGATTTCCAAAACGATCAATTTCAAACCGGAACCAAGTATTTTGTTGTCATCATCACCGGCACGAGGTATCACGTGAAAATATCGCGTCCCTGATTGGATGCAGCCGCTTCAAACGTCTTCGAGTGCTTCGAGTTGCTCGCTTGTTTCGGAGCCGGACACGATCTCAGCAATTCGTGTCGATCTAGGGAACAACCCGCCAGCAACACCAAAGTTGCTGAGAAAGTTGCTGCGTCTGAAGGGGGCTTCACACGCACCACCCTCATGCCCCTCATGCACTCATGGCCCTCACACCCCTCACACACTCACGGCCCTCGCGCACTCATACCCCTCACGGCCCCTCATGCCACTCACACACTCACCGCCCTCACGCACTCGATGGCCCTCGCACCCCTCACGCACTCACCGCCCTCACGCCACTCACGCACTCACCGCCCTCACGCGTCCCTCATGCACCCAAGGCCCTTACACCCCTCACACACTCACGGTCCTCACAGCCCTCACAGCCCTCACTCACCCTCACACTCATTAATTTTCCTGGATCGGAAACTCACTCACCCTCACCTCACCTGTGAAGATGAGGGTGAGTGAGAAACCCTCATGAGTGAGGTTTGCCGAGGTATGGTAGTAAAACTCACTACCATTACATACCTTATACTATAGTATGTCGCAGGTTAAGAACAGCAGGACAAGCTCCACCCAGAAAACCTTCCACTCTTTCCACTTTAGGAGAGGGAACACTGGAGAGGAGGCAACAATTAATCACATCAAGCAGAGAGCGTTGTGGGAGGTGCTTGTCCTGCTGTTTTACACCTATAACAGACTATTCGCAACTCCAACACCCTATGGATGGCGGGGCGGTAGTCGCAAGATGGCGGAAGAGACGGGGATAGATTCTCCAGGATTTCCCATGCGCCTGCTCGCGCTGACGCTGGTCAGTGTGCTAAAAATAATTTATTTGTCTACAAATGAGAAGCGTTCAGGGCAGGAGCATATTACAGGTGACGGAGATGTTGATGTGCGTCAGGAAAACGAGCATGTTGATATTTAAAAGTTGCGGAAACCTCAACTTGCGAAGCTTTGTGGAGGGCGAGCGCGTTTCGGGCACCGGCCACGTCGCTGTTTGGGGCAAAATAATTTTGGGACTGATGAAGATATTGTGGTGTTTGCGCTTTGCCTGGCCATTAGTGCTCTGAAGAGTGAGCCGCGCACGGTGGCCGTCAGGCTCCGGAGGAGCAGCGTTTACAGTATTGATGTCTCCGTGGCACAGGCTCGCAACTCGCTGCTCTTTGTCGCGGTTTTAGTGTATTGCAACACATTACCAAACTGTGCTATGGTTATTGATAGGAAGTTTCAGGATAGCGTGACCACAGGCCACCATCTGGTGCAGCATTGCAACCAAAAGCTCGCGCTGCGCCTTTGAAGTGTAATCTTCAGAGCGGTCCAGAAGCGTTGCCGTGCTCACGGTAGCCTGCGGTAACGCTATGCTAAAACTGCCCATTAAGGTTATCGGCGTGTTTAGGGGCTTTAGTTATTTCTCTATAAAAAATATTTTAATATACTGTACATTTGTGTACCGTGTTATTTGCAACGTTTCAACCCGACTCGCCAAAACTGCCCATTCTAATCTCATCACGGACAGCTGGCTAACACAGGTGCGCCTGAAATCCTCCAATCATTTCTTTATTTGCATTTGTAATTGCCTGAAAACAAGTACAGTAAGCATATTCTGTCTTTTGAAAGTGCTTGGAGCAAATGGTCATGTTCCTTGTAACAGCCTTAAAACACGAACCCATTCTCAATGTCTATTGCTCGACTAGAACTTTGCGCGACCAGTTTTCTTCTACTTGGGGCAAAGAATGAACTTTTCATAGACCGTTCGGTAAAGCTCTACACTACTAGCGGGAGCGTTTAGTCGATCACGTAACACACAGATTGAGCTGGCGACCACAAGACCAGAAATCTGCAGCATATGCGATATATGAAAGGTCCCTAATGAAATTAGACATCACGGTCTCTTCAAGCAACGCTGTTGCGAAGCGAGCACAAGAATTCCTATCTTAACCGTGCTCACTTTTTCGTTAAAACTGCTTCGCGCACGAACACGTCGACCAGAACCGTGCAGTAATTGCAGCACCAAGGCACCAAGGCCGACATACCCTGCCACCGTTTCCACGCCGCCACCGCTGCCGTCCCCGCTCCTCTGGTTCTCCATTCGTCCACGAGAGGGCGAGCGGCGAGCTGGAGTTGCGAATAGTGCTTTGTGCTGTACAATTGTGAAGCACGCTTGGCAGACACCAATTTAGTGCAAATGATATTGTAGTGTCTTGGAAGAAATGTCAACATGTTACCACAAATGGCCTATTTTGAAGGCCGATTCGGCGACCATGGTGGATTTCTGGGAAAATTAAATAGACGAGCTACTCTTGTAGCAGTGCTCAACCTTTTTTTGGTGCATGTCCCACAAGTTGCATCCAGTGCAGAGAGGGGTCTTGACTTTCTCTGTGACACTAGAATCAGCCTGCCTGAGCCGTTCTCCTGATTCACCTCCGAGTTGGGCCAATCTGTGGCTGCATCAATCTTTGCAAGGCAAACTGCCAGCCTACAAATCCCTACTTGACATGTTCAAACCCTGGCCAAGGTGCCTGCAATTGACGAACACTTAATGAACTGTAGGCATCATATAAGATCTTGGTTGCACAGATGCACGCAAAATGTCCCCCTTAGTTTGATGCATAAACCTCAAAATTGAAAGATCTGCTATAAGCACCTAAATAAAAGCTGTTATTTTCATACTTCCAGCATCTATACATGTCTATACACGATTTTATTGAAAAGATAGTAGATGGGACCTAAGATGCAAAGCATGTTTGTTTTGTTTCTCGTACAGCGTTTACAGACCACTCTTCAAAAGCCTCAAGCAGTGGCCAGATATCAGCACTGAGCAGTTCTCGGGCCAATCCCAAAGACCATAGCTGTCCCTGCCCGAGAGCATGTCGCAAGCACACAAGCAGGAGGAGTACTGCTCACGTGAAGTCATGGTGGGCTTGGTACATACTTTTCTATAGTTAACATGCTTCTATTCACAGGCTTGACACTGCCAAGGCCATCCCCAAGACAACCCCCAAGATCAAGGTCACAGAACAAAAAAGTTCAACTGTGAAATCTGTAGTTGCTCTTACCTCTGTCTGCAGAAGGTGCGTGTACGTTGCTACTCGCTCTTCTGCGTCAACTCTCGTGCACACCTCTTCCTCGCTAGCCCTGCACCCTTTCTCTGCTTCGCTTGATCTTCCTGTTCAGGCACTTGGTGTCCCCCATACATTAGAAATTTTTCAGTCAGGATTGAAATAGACTTGTCTAAATTAGATCTAGAATTTTTGAATTCTCGGTTTGAGAGTGTTTTGTGGCACGAGCTAGTGCGAACGTTTCTTCAAGTGACAACACTAGACCTTGCTTGCTGCTTTGAGCTATGATGACCTAGATTGAGCTCCCACAACATTGCTTGTGTTCATTATGGCTTATCTACAGGGTGTCACAAAAGAAAATTTACACGGTCTTTTTTACCGCAAAAATAAACTAGGCATGTCGCCGAACGCTCATTCTCCGCCCAAAGGTAGCGCTAGAGGTCACAACCAGATGCCAAAGTTTCAGCCCGATCCGATAACTTAATCAAAAGTTATAAGTGATTTTCTGAAAATTTCAATGGGAAAATGGAGCTCTTTTTTGCCCGTTTTCGGTTTCTGGCCCATAGAGCCCCATGTATTCGAAAACTCCGACAGTCGCCATTTTCCCATTGAAATTTTCAGAAAATCACTATAACTTTCAGTTAAGTTATCGGATCTGGCTGAAACTTTGGCATCTGGTTGTGACCTCTAGCTCTACCTTTGGGCGGAGAATGAGTGCTCGACAATGCCTGGTTTATTTCTGTGGTAAGAACGATTGTTAAATTTTCTTTTGGGACACCCTGCTACAAGCTTCTTCCCCTCTTTTTCTACCGGCAATTTTTGTTAATTTTTGTTTCCTCGAGTGTCCTATCTAGAAATCCTCTAACCAAGTCTCCAACAGGGGCACTATAGTTCTTCCGAAAGAAGTGGATTGTGAAAGGCAAGGCTCTAGTCATTAGAGGCAAACAAAAGTGTTTCTGGGTTCTCTTCATACTGGCTATCATCAGGGGCGGATCCAGAACTCCGTTTTGGGGGGGGGGGGGAAGTTTTAAGGATACTATGCTCCCATTCTTTCTTGTGCACCGGCGGGTCCACCCATGTCAAATTGCCCTCCGAGAAGGGGGAAAAAGGGGGACGACTTCGTTTGGGGGGGGGGGGGGCGGCTGCCCCCCCCGCCCCCTTGGATCCGCCACTGGCTATCACAACTTTTAACTTGCACGATTCCCAGTTGGAAATCGTCTTGTCCGCCTTTCTGTTTTATGTTATTCCCATTGTTCACATTACCCTTACCAGCATTCTCCCCATTCTAAGCATTGTGAGGTTGTGCAGTCTCCACCCAAGAGTAAAGGGTGCCCTTTATTTTCCAAATGTGGTCACATGCTTCTTGTTATCTATTTGCTTTCTATATTGAGTCATAATAACGGTCACAGCATTAAGTAAAACGTTCTAAAGAGAAATCGAAGCCGGAACATTTTGGCCTCACCATTGACTGGAGGCAAGTCGGTTCCGGGAGAAGTGGCCACTATGTCTGCACATGTACCCCGCAAGTTGCCAGCCTCTTGCGACAAAACATGGCTTATCTGTGACATTGTCGCAGCGTGCTTGTGGTCATGCCCACTTGCATAGGGAAATAAATTCAGTGTTACGAAATGTGTGCTGCAGGAAGCATGTGCACAGCAGCAAGGCCACCACAATGGCAGCTAATGTGACGTCAACGTAAGCCACGTGGCAATGTTTATTATCAGAATACTTCGCCCATTCCTATCTGTCGTGATACCTTTGCTGCGCGCGGAGAGCCCACATTGGTCCACTTGCAAGCCATGTTCCCAGCCAATCTTTCCTCCTGCAACATGCATCCATTATTTTTTACAGCACTTGGAGTCCGAGAGGCACCAGGAGTTCATGAAGAACGCCGGCAACTTCAGCGTGCTCGGCGAGCTCATGTCGACACTTCGTTACACGGCACCCGGCCCGCTCACCGAGATCCACCTTCAGAGCAGTGCATCCTCAGCAGACGGCGGTCCCAGCGACGAGTGTGGCAGGAAGCTTCCCACCTCGAGGGCAATGCTTTCCGTGAAGGGCGAGCGTTCGCGGCATCGTCGTCCAGTCGACGTACTGCGGCAGTCTCTCGTCCGTCAAGCATCTCAAGGTCGTTCGGAGACTCACAGAACCCATCGCAAAAGCAACCCTTGCATCGCCAAAGAAGGTGCCCAATCCAAGAAAACGACCGCTGCTTCATTCCGACATCGGACCGTCCGCAACTCGCGACGGCTGGAGACGCCAAGCCAAACGTTTGCTGCAGCGACCCCTTCAATGTCGAAAAGGCGGATCACTTGGTACCCCCCAGTCATTCGACGGATGTAGACGCCGCGGAGAATGGCCTGCTTGCCAACATGTGCGTCGAAAGCAGTGTGGCGGACGGCAGAGTTGCAGCGGAAGAGCAGTCAAATTTCGTGGAAAATGTACAAATCGGAACCTTCCGGGATCTGGTCGCAAAGCTGGTGCCCGAGAGCCAGCGTGAACCGTCGACGATGGAGTACTCGTGGACGGACGTTGCGAGCGGGTTTGCCGTTGAGTCCGGGCTCTCCAGGAAGCGTCGTGCGACGGGGTCCGGTTACAGTGACGACAGCTCGTTTTCCAAGTTAATATCGGCGATCGGGGCCGGGAATTTTTCCCAGGGATCGGAGTGTAAAGACGCGTCCGACCGCCCGATCTGAACGGACTTGCCGAAGGGACTCCGAGCGACGACACGCAGTTGGACAGCTCACTCTGCTTTTGACCACCGTTTGACTTTTTAAGTTGTACTTTCATCTTCATTGCAATTTTCAGATGTGTGACTAGATTGTGATTGTGTAATAATTGACACTTTCATGTTCTTTTTTTTTTCAAGGGGGGGGGAGGGGGGTAAGGACTTTTTAGGACCACCCAATTGTTTATTGTTTACGCTTACTCAGAAGACACTGTAGAGTTTTATTTATTTAATAAAGATCTCAGGCTAACTTCATGTTCATGAAGATGAACCTTTTATTTTTAATGTCCCACTCCAGCAAAAATTGTAAAAATGTACCTGTTAGAGGTATCTGAACAGCAGTAACAATATCTTTTCTCAACATATCCAGGAGAAGCTATAGTAAGACCGTTGTTTTGCCTTCTCCATAGATTATATATAAATGCCTCATGATGTTGGGAGGTGATTCCCTCGTCTCATACACTCTTTTTTACAACCGTTCTCCGTCTCTCCTCTCTCCATTTGGGTAAAAGGATAACCAAGGAACAGGTGACATTGACATTGGGTGATCGACCTCTTGTCACTTCATTTAGTGACAACAAAGCTTTTCTTGGCTAAGTGATTAATTTGTAATTTTATTTCTTATGATAAATTTTGGCAATGTGACTACACTTGAGCTTACTTATTGTGGAAATTATATGGTCCTCATTGTATGGGCAATGACTTAACAATAGGGTTGTGCGAATATTCGAAATTTCGAATAGTAGTTTCGAATAATACACTATTCGATATTCGCTTCGAGAAGAACTGCACTATTCGCGTTTTTCGAAACGTTGATTGCGGCAGGTTAGCCCCGTTGAGTGCGCTTCCTACCGAGCACCGGTGCACTGCGGAGAAGCAATACCCGCGAAAGCGAGCTCTGCGGATGTGTCTTCTCTGTATTACATCGGTGCTCGGTAGGAAGCACACTCAACGGGGTAACCTGCCGCGATAACCATTTGGAAAAGTGTGAATATAGCCATTGCGTGCTTGAAAGAAAAGCATACATTCAAAGTGCGATGGTGCACGCGTGCTGTCTGCATTTTTAAAATAAATGGAAACTTTGTGAATGTGTATATCTATGTTGTAGTAAAAGTTTCAAAATTAAACTTACTGTTACCCAAGAGTATATTATGTTAGGCAGAGATGATCTTGCAGCCTGCATTCATCATGCGTGATTTATTCTCTCTTAACTCGAGATGAAAGAAAGAATATTTTATATAGCAAGATTTGTAAATTCACTCAATTGTGTATAGTTTGCCATCTCTATAGGACTGATTTTATGTCAAATATGTTGTTTACTTGCCATCCCAAGACATCAGACCTTCTTAGTTCACAGTTCATAAATATAGATAGATTAAACTTAGCTTGTAAATAAACAAGTGGAACAACCTTCCCAAGTTTTAGCTGGGTTTTCATTTAAGCATTACGCAATGGTAGTGAAAGGTGTAAGTAAATTATTCGATATTCGATTCGAAAATATTCGGCCAAAATCGCTATTCGCTTCGAATTCGCTTCGAACTCAAAATCCACTATTCGCACAAGACTACTTAACAATGTCAACATTTCAGTCTCGTGACTCGTTTGAAGACGAGAACTTTTGGGGACAGGGTAGAGCATTTATAGGGTTTAATTGTTTTCTCGGGCTCATCTTCAGGAATGGCAGCAGCTATACTCCATTCCACCTTACAATGGACTGCAGCGGACGCTCGGAGCCACCAAAGCCAATCGAATGCCATGCGAGTGTTACGTGACCGTGTTACATGGCCTACAGAAGAAACGCAGCAACATGCGGGTACATGGCCTAGTGATACGTTCACGGTGCTGGATTTTCTAGGATGGCTCAAAGCATCCAGTACCGATGAATAATATTTCACCGCTTCACACACAATTGCAGTGAAGCTTGTGATGCTGGGCCTTGAGTGTGAACACCGTGTATTGCACCTTGACTCTTCTACTGTCGCAGCTTTAT
The DNA here is from genome assembly GCA_037355805.1 of Ixodes ricinus. Lineage (NCBI taxonomy): Eukaryota > Metazoa > Arthropoda > Arachnida > Ixodida > Ixodidae > Ixodes > Ixodes ricinus. The sequence goes on along the minus strand of JAZHYW010026509.1, from coordinate 52,020 downwards.
AAATATGTCTCACCTGTGAACTGGCATTTCCAAATTAAGATTTTCGTAAATCCCAAAAGCGGCAATGGAATATGGCCTCTTATTCTGCTTACTTCTTAAGCCGGGTTGATTTGTGTCGCTTTATTGCAGACATCCAGTGATTTCCCGTTTGTTCTCAATTTTTCAGCTCCTTTGTGTCACAGATTGGAACTAGCATGTTGTACGCCTATGTGAGTGAATATTGTACCGTGCAGTGCACAAAGTGGGAGAGGAATGGACTGTGCGTTGCTGAATGCTGTTTCCTCCGAATGAGTGCTAGTGGTTACGATCAGATTCTAAAGTTTGAAGCGGTTTTTGGCAATCTTCCATGAAAAAATGTTCATCAACCAACAAAGCCTGTAGATACACGGAGGTTAATGGATCTATTACTGGCGTCTACTACCGGGAACAAGCCTATTTTCTCGTCAGAAATACAAAAAAAGTTGCTTGTAAATTGCAAGTCAGAAATTGCCAAATTCTGACACTTTGACATCCAGTTCCAACCACTAGCGCTACATTCAGACGGCGACAGTGTTTGGCACTGCATTGTTTATTTTTGTGGTGAGAAAAATAGGGTTTACGTTTCAGCCAAATGCCCTCTACTGTTTTAAGCGTAGGTGCTACACATTTGTTCATTATCCGTTTGTGTTGATATGCCACAGCTTGGTAGCATGTAAAGCAAAAACCTGCATTCTAAACAAGAAAAAACTTGCTGTGTATGTTTATAAAGTCGGAAGTTAGTCTGCCTCAACTGGCAACTTGTCTGTCAGCTGTAGATGAGCAATTTAGCCAGTGCAGTACAACCGCTAGCCTGGGGTCTTTAATGTGCACCACGCGGTAGTGATACAGCATTGCACCGGTGTGCGGTAGTGACCGCACACCGGTGCAATGCTCATCTAGATCAAAACGGGCAGGGGTAGGAATTGAACCCAGGATACCTGGGTTCTGCAGCGTGAGCTTTCACTCCACGTGCTGCGAGCTTGTGTGCGCTAGCCCACTCAGTCACCGAACCCCCTTGCCTGCACTCTATATCCAGGCATTATGTGCATGAATTCCGCTACTGTTAATTTAATTACGACAAGCATCATATTGGCTTGCACGCACGTAATCACTGCTCGGTGATCTATGTTGGCAGTCTTGATCTTATATAGATCATTCCAATACTCACTTTCTGCGTACTGCTATCCTTGTCTGCTGGGTTGTGGAATGTATGCAGATTGTGCGCAGTAGCGCTTTTCTGCAAAATTTCAGATGTTGCACATGCGTCCTAGCCCTGCGACTCACCATTTTTTTGCCCGAGTGGTGAGCGATGGATAGGTGTATTATGTATAGCTGAAAAAAATTGCCATCTTTTAAGGCCAACCAACTTCCCATTGCCATAATGTCCATACAACAAGTTTGACTTCTGCTTCTGCCACAATGCCAGCTGACACACAGTCTGGCACCTTGCATGTAAGGTTGTTTCACCATCCTCCCCGTCTGCTTTTAATGCGAAAGCATTAACTGTCCCATGGAGCGAGCCAGCGTTATCAGCTTTTGAAGCCATGCCAGACAGCACCTAAATTCCCCTGTCCCATGGAGCAGTCTAGCCTGTAGCAGCAAATTGATGGATAACTTCCCATTGGCTGGCACGCCACATTGTTCCGAGAAACGCCACCCCACAATCCATGGCGCCGAGAGGATCAGTGGCGACCGCGGGCTCGAAGAACGACATTCATGCTTTCGTATTCACAACTTGTAAGAAGTGCTTAGGTGTCCTCAAAATTGTTTTTGTTCCCATGTCCTCAAATGTTTTGAATTCTCAAGTTGGGAGCACTGGCCCTAGGTTCGATCCCTGGCCCTGCCAGTTTCGATCCGATTAATGAGCAGCATACCGCCGTGCAGTCACACATCGCTACTGCGTAATGCATGTCAGTGACGCTAGGTTAGCGGCCGTACCGCACCAGCTCAATTTCTTGTTTACAGAGTGAATCAGTGTCTCCGCCACATCTCAAAGGAAGGATGACCATGCTCATGTCTAATTTTCCCCACTTTTTTTTGTTTCATCCCCATGTAATTTCCTGCTTACCCACACTTGTAGCTTTTCTTTATTTCTTACACTCTGCCATTTTTTTCTGTCCTTAGTGAGAGGTGTGCCCAGTGAAGTTATCCCTGGGGTGAGTGCATCTACTCACTATAAGTTTTGTTCCATCTATACCTTGTTTGACTGCACAGTCGGAAGCTAGGAATAAATAAACATGGACCCACATACTAAAAGTTTAAAATCGTAGCGCATTCACTGCTCTTGATTGGTTTAGCAACAGTGAGTTTGACTTGGGTCTACCCGCATAACCATTTCATAGAGCAATATGCGTATGCTATTTTACTCTAATTTTGAACTTAACTTTATTTAATTCTTGTTTAGGTGTGGTTCACCTGGGAGGCAGAGGCAAAAGTCCGTGAAGCGTGACAAGAGCTGCACCCCCACAATGTTCTTGGTGCAGGTCAGCCAGCAATCGAACGCAAACAAATCAAAAGAGCCCCTCTATTATTCCTTTCCCCTCTTACTTTTCTATTAGTTTATTAATTGGGCGTCATCAAATATGTGTGACACGGCCTTTAATACTAATTGACCTATTCAGTAGTATGAACAGGGATCAGCTAATGGGAATAACCCTATGATGGCAGAGCTGAACTCAACCGTGCGTTATCAAGGCACCATGTTGCTTTTACAGAATCTGTTCGTAACACACATCTTGTGCATTCACACCATAATTGTCTCTACTCGTAAAAAAATGTAAAGCACACATTATTTTTCTTCCGAGGTGGAAGCCCATACCTGAACGAAAGAGGGCTCTCAACTTATTTTTAATTGTATGTATCGTGAGCGCTACACTTCGTGTTACTTTGAAGTGCGAGTGTAGCAGAAGCTACGAAAGTGAGCTCCGGGCTTTCAGCGTCCCTGCCAGGCATGCACGCTCGTGCAGTGCAAACCTCTTTTACAGCAACATGCCCCTGCTTGTAGCTTGGGCTTCTGTAATTGTAACTTTAATTGCCATGAAAAGCTGTTTGACATTAAAACCCTAAAATATTATTTGGTGATGGTGACAGCAGTTTTAGAATCACTAATGGGTGGAATGGTGCTCGCACCGGTGGTTGAGTTTAAATACGAGGAGTTTATTGCAATGTATTACAGACAGGAACGCCGCTTTACATGTGGGATAGACATTCGTGGTGCTGTTCTTTTCGGGAGAAAGACGAAAGAGTTTTTAAAAATAAATTGAATGAAGATGGATGAATGAATGGGAAAGGTATCATCAGAGAGGCGTGGGTTCGGCGATGCCAGTGGAACCCCTCGCCGGTTCCCCACAAAGCGTGCAGGCACATTCCGTTGGGTTCTGGTACTGTTTCTGAATCTTGGAGCCATCTGTACAAGTGAGTGTCACTGTTTTCTGGACGGCACTCTTGATTGTGCAGCATCTGCACGAGCTCGTGAAGTTGTTGGTGTCTGAAACGGAGCAACAAAGGACGGAGAAGTGGTTTGTTAAGACGTCTAGGCATCAAAACAAGCCAAGACATGAGCTTCACCTCTTTTTTTTGTTAATATAAGAAACCAACTCTTGCTTCAGGGCAAGTGCCCCATCAACAAATTTCCAGTTGGTGGATTCAGATCCTAACCAAGAGACCTGCACTTTGCTGAAGGCCGACTAGAGCCTAGATTGTCTACCAGATTCGGTTACATGTCAATGATTTTTCTATGTGGACTATATTATTTCTCAGTTGTTCTCTAGGGCAGCCCTTACACTGGGTCTCAATTTAAAATGTAAGGTCTCAAAATTTTGTTTATATTATTATTTATTTGCAAAAACAGCCTAAAACTATTAATTGAAAAGAAACACTTGTTTGTGCAGTATGAACAGTTTGGTACCGGGGTCGCGCGCCGCGCGCAAGAAGATAGGAAAGAGAAAGCGGTGAAGCCCTCGCCTATGCAAAGCAAAACAGCTTGTGAAAGACGGCAAAAAAAAAAAAACAAATCCACGGAATTAAGAGAAAAGAAAAAACATAAAGAGGAGCTTTTTTTTTCTTTTTGTGTACAATGCAGTTTGGTTCCAGGGTCGCAGCGCCGCGCGCAAGGAGATAGGCAAGAAAAGCAGAGAAGCCCTCGCCGAAGCAAAGCTCACATAATGAAGATCCTGCCCTCGCCTCCTCGTCGCACTTTGGAAATTGGAAAGAGAAGCGAGAAGCCCTCGAAATTAACACACTTTTCTATCCTGGTGCAGCGAGGTCGCGAAAGCGTGGGCAAACAAAACAACTTGCGAAAGGCGGGGGAAAAAAAAAAAAAGAACATGGAAGAGGGGCTTTTTTTTTTTTTTAAGCGCATCACAGTTTGGTTTTGGAGTCGCCGCGCCGCGCGCAAAGAGATAAGAAGTTACGTCGATTTTTGCGGGATAAAAGGTCCGTTCATTATGCGAGTAAATACGGACGCAAGAATTCTACCTCGCGTAATGAACGCACCCCTCAACTTTGCCTCGATTTTTCGGGAAAAAGTGTGTTCATTCTGCGAGTAAATACGGTAACGCGCATAACTGTATATTAACCTTAGGTGGACTTCGGTTCAAAAAGAAATTGTGTTTTTCTTTTGTATCTTTTGATCCAGGTAACGCCATATGCTTTAACTTTTGCATTTTATCACCACCGCTAGCGTCACATTCTGACGGAAGTTCAGCTTCCTGCGACGGTTTGTTTATGTATGCGGGCCGAAAGACTGGGTTTCGAATGCAGTTTCTTTTTAATCATTACACAGCCTTTTGGTTGTAGTCTATTTGGTGACAGGTTAAGAATGCATCAGAAACTGCTTCTAGCATGCACTCATTGCCTTTCATCGTTCTTTGGCTGCGCATACGGCACTCGTGAGAGACCAATGTGTTATTGGAGGTAGAAAGCTCGTGCTGGAAGCGGATGCTTCTACTGCGTTCTTAACCCGTCACTAACATAGGCGTGCACAGTGAGGGGTGCCAAGCATGCTATGGCTCCCCCTGATGACTCCAGAGGGGTGCAAATTCAGTAAGGTTATATTTTTGTTGTGTTGTACAACAAAAAAATGAAAGCCGTTTACAACTCCCTGTAACGCCAAATTAGAGCGCCGCTCTTGAGGAGGAGGAGGGTAGGGTACTGAAGGGGGGTGACTGGGGTCACATGACCTCGGGGGTCACGTGACCTTGACGATGAGATCCAATGGCGTCATCGGTGATGTCACTGATGACGTCATCAGTGATGATGACTATGATGCGGATGCCAATGACGTCATAAGTGGCGTCAGTGATGACGTCATCTATGATGATGACGATGTCGATGGCGTCATCAGTGGCGTCACTGATGAGGTCATCAGTGATGATGACGATGACAATGCGGATGCCGATGACGTCATCAGTGATGTCACTGATGACGTCATCAGTAATGAGGCGATGACGTGCGATAACGTCACCAGGTTGCATGCAACCTGGATTGCATGCAACAGGTTGCATACAACTTGTTGCATGCCAGTTGCATGCACAGGTTGTACATGCAACCTGGTGACGTCATGCAACCTAGGTGCATGCAGCAGGTTGCATGCCGGTTGCATGCAACAAGTTACATGCAACAGGTTGCATGCAACCTGTTGCATGCAACTCCTGAAGGAACCCGAGGTCCTCCCGAGGTCAACCCGAAAACCTCGAGTCCTGCCCGGGACCGAGGTCGTGCCGAAGGACCCGAGGTCCTCCCGATATGACCTCGGGTTCCTTCGGGACGACCTCGGGTTCCTTCGGGAAGACCTCGGGTCCCTTCGGAAAAATTTACCCATACTGCACCGCGCAATTACGCCGACGGCGAGCTGACGCGGCGCTGAGCGACGCCGCCCAAGCCGGAAACGGGCGCCTAAGAGCTGCGCTCTAAAAATAGAACCTTAGTGAATTTGCACCCTCCAGAGTCATCAGGGGGCCATAGCATGCTTGCCTCCCCCCCCACACTCTGCACGCCTATGGTCACCAACTATACTACCATGCATAACCATGTGGTGGCAATGGTTTTCTTTTTAAAATATTGGTAATTCAAATTTAATTACCATACTAATATTTGTTCCCTGTGGTTTTACAATGAAGAACTGCTACTTAGATCAAACCAACAAAAAGACTTTGCACAATGACTTCATTTATCAGGCATACTGTGCAAGAGGGTGTGCTTGAACATAATGAAAAACAGTGATGCAAGGTACAAGACAAGAGAAATTAACACATGACATGCATGTGCTTCCATGCTTCATTACAAGTTTTTTTTAAAAACGCAAGAAGAAATAACATACCAGGTGAATAGATGGTACTTGAATAGCACTGGCCTGTGCACTCCTTGAGATCTGGGATTGGCTCAGAGTTCGAACATAATCCGCGTGATTTGTCTGACAAGGTAAAGTACTGCAGTGAGTTGGCAGCATCTAAGGTGTGAGGCCTACAGGAGCCTGTAAGAAGAAAGAAAACATTACATTGCATGAACATTTGTCCAAGTCGTCTCCATTTACTTTTAGAGATATTTCAGCAAATTTTTGTTTTTAGGTTTCTCAAAATTTTTTTTTGTTGTGAAGAGCAATTTACCTGGTGTGACTTGGCACTTTTGACAGCATCCTGTCTCGTCACGGACGATGTTGTTCTAGAGAATAGAACATGGTAGAAGCAAGTCACTAACAGCAGCAAGGGTGAGATACTATCGTGGTCACAGCTGTCTAAAACGTGCGAGCTAGTTGTTACTGTTCCTTACTCCCAGCACCACATGCTCTTCGAGAGGAATCTAGCTTTGCAATTCCATTAGGATATTGATTGTTCTTCCAGTTTGTGATCCCTTCCCTCGCCCCCTCCCCCTTGGTCATCTGCGGGATTTGAAGCAGACGACATCGCTGCGCTTGCCGGCGTTCAAGCCAGCTGTGTCCACGGTGGTACAGTGTTTCTCAGGTAAGTCGGAGCTTCAATGTGGCCTCACCTTGGGACAGTTTGAAGGTAGCTGGGGGCAGGTTTTCAGTGTATACTTCATCTCTACGGCACCAGATACTCCGCGAACGCACTGGACACTGAAGCAGGGTCTCAGGGTAGAAGTCCACTTTTCACCAACCTGGAAAGCAGAGTCCGGTTATCTTCAAGGCTTCTCCCAAGAACCATTATAGCAGGCAGTTGGCTAGTGAAAGCTAACAGCCAGCTTTATGCCTACGAAACTGCTCTTAATCAGCAGACAGGCAGTCAACTGTAGACGTCGTTTGGATCTGTGTAGCTATTGGGTTGAATCTTGATGCTGCATAACTAGAGCTTTGTGTTTTCAGAGTTTATTTCTCGTCAAATTCGGAAGCGTGTTTTTCTGAGTTCATTTACTGCTGAAAATTCAGAGTTTATCTAAGTTTATTTGTGCTAATCCCCAATTTTTCAAAAATCAGTTTCATTTTGCAATGTTTTTGTTTTTCAAAAATAAACAAAAATCAATATTTAGGTGTGATTGTGTGCTAGATTCAAAAGAATGCGCGTGTATAAAATGATATTTCTACAGCTGTTCAGCATTGGCAATACTAATCTGTCCCACTACAAAGCTTGCAAACAAGTGTTGCTTCGATAAATGTCAATACCTTAAAATCACAAAACCCCTGGAGGCCTAGATAGTCGCTATAGGAAGCTTGTTTCCTTCTCGTCCTATTCCATCATCCTACCCCATGTCTGCATGAGGTGGAGGGGTATAGAGTGTAATCCCCCTCCTATGAAATCTCTATGGTTCATAGCTTTCACTGTTTCAAAAATACCGTACAACCGCTCCTTTCTCTGAGAAGCACAAATAGTATATGGTCCAAAATGAAAACCGGAACAGGCTTTTGTCATGACCCAGAAGTATAATGACCTGTTGTCTGAACGCACCTTGATCGAGAGAGACAGTAAGACCCCTTTTGCCGAACATCCAAGATTTGAAAGGAAGCTAGGGTGGCATTTTCTCAGGTCCATTGACCCTGTGCTCTAACCAAACCTAATTGTGGAATACAATCTTTTTTTTTTTTTTGACATTTGGACTTCACGCAAAATTGTAGCGGTGAGCGTTTTTCTGAGTTTTTCCAATTTATCCGAAAACATGGAATCCTTTGTTTAGCTTCTAAACAAGGAGCTACATAGTACCAAAACTCCTAAACAAGATCAGGCCCATGGGCAACTAAGACATTTGCTGAGGCCTCATGACTCTGAAAACTTTTGATTACCTGTATCCTGTAACATTTCATTTACTCATTCCTGTTGCAATCTTATTTAGCAGCGCCTGCTCTCAACAATGACAGAAAACGTTTTGCAAGATTAATGTAGTTCTAGGAAACTAGAGCTCCGTGAAAAAGAGTGCGGTGAGGATATCTCTGCGAAAAAAAAATTAGCCATGGTATATACCGGAATACTCCTCACGAGGACAGGGCTTACATATATATTAATGCGAAAGCATTAACTGTCCCATGGAGTGAAACCAGCGGTGTCTGTAGTTGTTGTCTGTAGCAGCGAAAAACGGCACCTAAATTACCATTTTCCCATTGGCTGAGCGAAACAGCACCTAAAGTCCCATAGGCTGCGACTCGTCTATATCAGATGCTTCATCACGGAGGCCGGCGGGGCTGCTCGAGGGTCAAAGCGGACGTGCCTCGGAAATATAACATGAAAAAAAGCACAGCAACGCAGATGCATCGTCACGGAAGCCATGGAGCCGGGGTGTGCACCGCGCCTGCGCAGTGGCACTGCCGGGGCGCCATGTGGAAAGAAAGACGTTGCACGCTGCTTGTAGGAATGCACTGCCTGTAGGAATGGTTTTGCTTTCCTACACATAAGCAGCCTTAGGTGTCCTCCTATAATTTTTTTTCTGTAGAAATATGAAAAATATTACCCAAACCATCATTGCATGAACTGATGTGCATTAGTACATTAATGTACCAAAAAAGTCCAAGGATACCTAACCACTTCTTATGAGTTGTGAATGCGAAAGCATCAATGTCGTTCTTCCGCTCCCTTAGTTTGCCTGCGGTGTGGTGGCGTGGACGGCCAAGCGCGCACTCTTGTGAGGTGGCCGCGCGCGCCGCGCTCAGCCGTTCAGCCTTTCCGGAGTTTGCCCGAGTGGAGTGTGCGGCCAGGCCCGCACGACCTCACCTCTTACCGGCGGCCCGGCCGCTGCGTGCGCTGTGCCGCCATGGAGAAGGCTTCTCTGGTGGCGTCCCTTGCAACTATGCCACGCGAGAGCCAATGGGAGCCTCGATCCTTGATGACGCGCCAGCCAATGATAGCCTATCCTTCAGATTTTTGCTATAGACGACAGGCTTCGCTCCCTTGGGACAGGGGAAGGTGCCATTTTGCGTGGCTTCAAAACTGATGACGTCGGTTCGCTCCATATGGGACAGTTAATGCTTTCGCATTAAAATACCTCTTGATTTGTAACCATCATGCAGTTTACCTGGTAAAGGTTGTGGTTCTCCTCGCAAAATTCACGAAGACAGCGGCCACAGCAGTCGTTTGATCCAGGACGGGGCTCAACATATCTTTCACTCTGCAAACAAAAAATGTGGAGTGAGGCCTTGATCCTTTTGGTTCATCCTGTCCTGTCTATATTTCTAGACTTTATAGTAAATGTGATTGTGAATGGAGTACATCCACAGAGACAATATTTGATTGAGGCAGTTGTGCATGTAGAAAGATTGCTTGGAATAATTTAGTCAAGATTGAAGAAAGAATAAACGTGTTGGACGAAGACAACAAAGACACATCTTTCGTCCTACATGTTTATTCTTTCTTCATTCTTGAACCGCACTAACACGCTCTTCGTCCATTAGTAATTTAGTCGTGTGAATATGGGGCGTTGAGCTTGAAGCAAATTCAAAACGGGTAGTGGTTTTGGCCAAATCATTTTGAATTGAATATCGATTAGTTTGTTTCAGGCCTTTCACTACCGAATGCCATGCTTAAATGAATTAAGATTCAACTTAACCCTTGCCGGTTGTTCCCCACCTTCCAATAGTCTACTTCTAAGCTCACTTAATGTTAATGTAGCTATATTTATGAACTATGGCATGTAAACGACAAAATTGTCAGCTATCCCATTCGAGGGGATTAATAAATCTGCTTGCTGTATGCAAATATTCTTTCTTTGATTTTAAATTAGGCAACAAAAATTGCAAACGGTCACACAGTGTGCTGCGATTGACAGTGGTAGCTGCTGCATTGTGGAAAGGAATGTTGAAGGATGTCTGCCTTCAGCCAGTATGCTGTACAATGTTTGCAATGAGTTCTTTGTTTTCAGTGGAATTTATGTAGGAGACGTGTCGTGAGAAGATGTGTGCTTTGGTGGAACGATTGTGTGAGGTGTTGCACATGTTGGAAAAGGACACAGAGGAGTGCTTTTTTTTTTTTCTTTGTGGGGGGGGGATGAAGCGCTTTTTTAGAATGGGGGCGCCTGTGACCACGCTTCTGGTGGAAGAGGCCAAAGTATGTGCGCTAGCCGTTCTGTAGAGGCGAGGAGAGCACACGAGAAAGCAACCTAGGCGGTGGCTGTGCGGGAGGTGAGGTAGCGTGTCTGCACAGCACGACCACGTGGATATTTCGCAACGGCGGCTGTGGGAAGGGGGAAGGGAAGGAGGAGCGTTCTCCCCACAATCGCGTGGGTGTTTTGGAACAGCAGCAGCCTACAGTGGGGGAGGGGTGTGAGAGAGAGAGCCTTGTCGTGCGTGAGGAACGACGAGGAGCAGAGCAGTGCCTCTACTGTAGAGTGGAGTTTGGCATTCGTACATTAGCATTTTTTTGCTGGGAAGGGGTACTAACAGCTAACGCTGTAAAGAAAATACAAGCCCGAATGATGACCACGGATTGTCACGACGTCGCTGCCTGACACATGCTTGCATGATCACGGCGGGTTAGCCCCGTTGAGTGCGCTTCTCACTGAGCACCTGTGTACTGCGGGGAAGCAATACCGCGCGGAGACCGCGAGTTTGGTGAATATTGTTTCCCCGCAGTGCACAGGTACTCGGTAAAAAAAGCACTCAACGGGGCTAACTCGCCGGGATCAACACGATATGTATGAATATCGCAGTTCATCTCGAAGCAAATATTTAATTGCGTAATATGCAAAACTACAATTTGAATATTAACACAACACCAGAATAATTTATAATTTTACTGGTCGAATTGCAGTGTTAATTTGTAAATGTAAGCATTGGGCACAAGCAGATCTACTGCAATAAACCATATACCACAGAGCTATGCAAACCGTGTTTTTTTTAATAATCCAAGGAGCATGAAAAGTAATGTCGGTTCACCTCATCAGTTTGATTCTCATTCTTACTTAAAATGGGTGATGAAGAAAATATTGCAGCGTATAAAAACAAGTTGAAGACATCTGTTGCTTGGGATGTGTCTGCTTTCATTTGTGCACTGCAAGTTATTTTCTTGCATGAACCAAGGAGGGTAACATTCTGCATTCATCACTGTATGCCCTGGGAGTAAACACCACACTAAAAATTCAAGAAAATTAGATATTAAAATATTTAAACAAAATTCTGGAAAACTATGATCCCTACATTTATTCAACACTTCCATAATGAGCTTGGTGCTAACCATTAAAAAAAACTAGTCTTATGTAATAAAGCTTATATTTTTCTTGAACCATCCATGTTTGTTTTCTTGCCAAGTCTTCATCACACATAAATATGCATGCTGTTCATAAGATACCCACGCATACTTGAGGTGCACATCTCTTTCTGCAACTCAAGTGAAGCCCACAACACATCATTATAAAAATTATATGCATATCATATCTGGTATGACATACAGGGTGTTTCACGCAGGAGTGACAAAAATTCCTATTCGAGATAAAAGGGTAATTTTCTTGGGTCCGCATTACTGGTGGTGGCGGACATCAAAAAATCTATGATACTTACTACAGTGCAACCCACTTACAACGATACCACATATAACGATGTATCGCTTATAACGATCAGTTTCTAGAGATTCTAGACTGGAAATGGTCAGTTTCTAGTCCAGATACAACGATAATCGGTTATAACGATTGAAATTTCGGAGTTTTTTCACTATTGTTACAAGTGGGTCGCACTGTAATTGGTTCCCTAATTAACTAGAAAAGACTAATTAACTTTTTATTAGTGAACATAGACATATGGTTTCTGTTAGAAACTCGCTGAGCTTCATCGAAAACCACTAAATCAGTAATTTTCAGAAAGACTGAGAGTGTGAGAAGCATAGTAGTGCACTAAAGTTACCACTCATGGAGCAGGTACAAGGCTGGGACTCTCATAAGAGACGGAAAAATCCCACGGGCACCTTACCCCAACCGCCAGCCTTGCACCTGCTCCACGAGTGGTAACTTTAGTGCACTACTATGCTCCTCACCTGCTCAAAGTCTTTGTGAAAATGACTGATTTAGGGGTTTTCAATGACTCTCAGCATGTTTCTAATTGGAACTCTATGTCTATTTTCACTAAATTAAAAAGTTAATTAGTGCTTTTTAGTTAATTAGCAAACTAATTAGTAAGTATCGCACATTTTCTGACGTCCGCCACCACGAGTAATGCGTTCCCAAGAAAAGTATCTTTTTACCTCGAATACACCAATTTTAGGAATTTTTGTCACTCTTCGTGAAACACCCTGTAAATATATAACATGAGATGGGTATCGTATAATTTCATATGAGGCTTGTTCCATTATGTGAGAATTAAAGTGAATATAAGGAAATCAGTTTAGCTTACACGCAAGCAGGTTGTGTTGCAGATCTGGGTGAGAACAGCCTTGACTGCTTCTCCCGTGGTGGGCGACCTCTCGCACCGGTAAGACCGAGCACTTCTCTTCCCCTGGCAAAGTCCACTGGGATCCAATCTTGTACACTAGACCTCCTCCTTTGCATGCTGTCCGTACTTGTTTTGGACAGCAGACTCCAGAGACACGAGTGTCCACAGTGTACTCATAGTCCTTGAAACAATAGGAATATAGAAAGCGTATGAGCATCAACAGAATTAAACTTGAATAGTAACTAACCATACATTGTGAATAGGTTACTTGGCAAAGTTTAAGCATATTTAACAAAGCAATTTCACGACATCACTTTGCAGTGTGGTCGATCCATATCTACTCACCATACCTTCTGCAATAATATGCTGCTTTAAGGAAGTTGCAATTTACTGCACAAGTACGAGAAAAACAAACACTTCCGATGAAATTAATGTAAGAATTAATTTTTAGATTACTTTACACGTGAATTTACAAGTCTTCATTACTGATATTTCTAAATGTTTGTGTTACAGATGAGAGTTCTGATTAAAACACTTATTCTCAACATGCTAGTGGTAGCATACCTACCCACATGATTTTTGCACTGTTTATAAACCAAGATGCATGTCTACATTCTTGCTGAGCATGATGTAACTCGGTACAATCAAATAGTAGTGATCTGCACAATGGCCCTGCACTGATTGCTATAGATCAGAAACAGCTTATGCTCTGAAAATGTGATCAGCACTGCATTCTAGGTGTGTGAGATGTCAAGTGCTGCAGCACAGTTAGTATATTATGGTGAGGCTGTTAATTCTGACTCCTCATTTACCAATCTCCGTTTGTAGATAGCAACGATGCATTATATTACCTACTCTGTGACAAAGCTAGAATAGGTTTTTCAGACTCTTTTATAAACACCACAAAATAGTCACGTATAGAATTCAATATCTACTCTAGAAGTACTTCATACCTCAGTATCTTGCTGCTCACCGGGACAAACCTCCACCCTGCAACTGTACTGGTACTGGTTGAAACGTTGAGAGCAACTGCAGTTTGTGCACAGGCCATCCGACCAACTGGATTCCGGCTAAAGAAAAAATTTAAGGCACAACAGTGTGAAAAGGCCCCATGACAGAAGGAACAATAATTACTGCAGGAAACACGTATTAGAGACCTACCGGATACATCTTCTGGTACTGCTGGGCTGGGTGCAGCTTCATCTGCATTCCATTCACAACCTTGTACTGGTGGATGTAAGCACATTTGTTCTTGGGAACTGGAAAGAACATGGTAGGAACTGAGTAGAAGCTCTCAAGACTTTGTCACAAAGCGAGATTTTCTGAGTTTCATACGAGTCTGGGGTCACATTTTCTCAAAACATGAGCATGGAGTGAGTTCACCACCCTTGTGAAACTTGATTCATTGGCTTCCACTGAAATGTGTCCTGTTCTATATTTCCTCAATTAATACCTTGGTGCGCATTTCGAGTAAGCTGAACTTGCTTGAAATGTAGCGAGCATGTGCTGGATTGATTGGCAGGAAGCCAATTCTGAGATTGGCTTCCTGTCATTCTCGGGATGCGCACTTATTCGAAACTTCTAATCATTAGCGAACTGTGTATGCTACTTCGATTTGATTTGCGGCACACTTTTACTGTTCAATATATTTACCTTATTTTATTAATATTCGAAAATTACGAATGATGTCCAGAATACTCCTATGTCTCACTTCGAGCTTCACCGCTTCGCACCAGTGCTTTGGTGTCAAGCTTTACCGCTGTGCTTCAGCACGCATGCATCAAGCTTCGCCGTTTTACACCGGTGAGCTAAGAGAAACGCCTGACGTCTCGGAGCATCTCGTTTGGTCTCAATGGTTTCGGAAATTTTGCTCACTACTGTAAGTTAGCCTCCTTCGGTAAAAAAAGAAAAGTAATTACTGTGCTACCCTCGATTTTAAGGGGAAAGTTCTATAAAAAAACAAACTCAAGATATATTAAAAATTAATAAGGTGGTCGTTGCTTTGCTTTCCATGTAGTGTTACATGATATTTTGCCCCTTATCGAGTCCTTTTTTTTTTTGCTTAGTGAAAGTATGTGAATTGTCAAAAGTTTTTAATTGATTAAAATTGTCCATTCTCATGGGTACACTTTGTCGAAAGGTTTTTCAGCCATGCCTTCTCTAGTAGTCCACGCTCAATTCACGTTAAATGTAAAATATCTTTATTCAAAAATATTGGAATTTGATTCGCAGTGAAATTTTAGTTTTCGTATTCGCATTTACAATACTGAAAATCTGATGTACGGACCCTTCTGCTTGCCACTGTTCATTTTTTGCAACTTACATCACACTCCGTTTCACTTTAAGCCTCGGCCACAGCCAATGCTGCGACTCGACGGAACCAATTCAAGCATTGCCAAAAGTGCATCGTCACATCACTCGTAGCCTTGGCTACGGTCAAACTTAAAGGGAAACAGAGTATACTTGCACAGTATGGAAAGAAGTATCGCAACACAACGTAATTTTCGCGAACCAAATATCTTTCCGACATCTCGTGTGCACTCGCTACCGCACTTGTAAGTGGTGCAGCACTCCCCGGTTCGTTTAGGAGCTCCGTATCCGGCGGACAGTTTGGCATGTCCTGGCAGCGCTGGGGGTTGCAGCGAACCGACACCTTGTTGCAGCATCCCTGGAGCTCCACGAGCGCACTCGAGACCCTGCTCAAGGTTGGCTGGCCACTGCATGCGTGACGGGCACTGCTTCAGGTCGCATTCTGAAAGAGGTCAGTGTCCCGGTGTCAGTGCGCTCGTTCACGCTGCCAAGACTGCAACTTTGCGGGGCATGCAGTCGTAAAACGCGCTTTGATTAATTACTCGGCTAAAACTACGGTTCCATTTTGGGACTAACCAGTTCCTCTACATCAACTAATGCATTATAAGAAAGCATTGCACATGAAAAGCATAATTGTATAAGAATTGACTTGTGTAATTGAAGAAAATCTTTTTAGTAGAATCTTTAATTCAGTAAATGTGCTACGTTAAAGTAACAAACATATGCTTGAAAATATATCTGCACTGGCAGTGGACACCAAGGCTTTATTTTGTAAACAGTCACTACAGAATAAGTTATTTCTAGTTAAAACATACCTGTTATTTCTAATCACTCTGCAAACTTCACTGCATAAAGAGCTTACCTTCAGGCAATTATTAAATTTTGCATGAGCCATTACACTGACTGAATTACCTTTTTTTTAATGTGGAGGAACAAAGTTGCATTATTGACTATGATATTGAACTTGAAATATTAAAATGTTCTGCACTTGAAAAAGTTATTATGGAGTTCTAACCTTTCAATAATGAACTTATGTTATGTATCACTATAGATGGTTACCTATTGTCTCTAATATCATATAGCTGCCAAAGTTATACAAACCCTAGTTTCAGCTCTAGAGCCTCAACCTTGGTCAGTGGTTCCCAAGTTTTGTAGTGCCATTAAACACAGCAGTTGCAACAAAAGTAGTGTTCAAATAAGATGCCTCACTGCTCCTAATATATTTCAGTCATTCAATACATGCAAAATTTACATGCATGCTGAGTAGACATCTCGAATTAAGTAATGAGATCCTGTACTCCTATGAATACTTACATTCGTATTTCTCTCCTGTGCCACGCTAACAATTTTACTTCGAGCACCCAGATATGTTTTTTGTCTCCGTGGTTGAAATACATCGCTGGGAACGTTGAAAACATGTTTCAAGTAGTATCCCAGGCGAAATCAGTCCACTTCCAGCTGGATTATGGAACTGGAAATGAGGCGCAGTCCAGCTGGAATCCAGCTGGACTGCCTCATTTCCAGCTCCATAATCCAGCTGGACGTGGGCTGATTTCGCCTGGTATACCTATACTCTTGTCATACTATCTGCTGTTTCTATCCTAATGCAACAATAAGCCACCCACTGGGCACTTCACATACATACCACAGAAATAGCTTGGGCACCCATCTTCATTCGTTTTTGAGTTTGGAAACAGCTCCTGGTTGGCAAGCAACTGGCGAAGGTGGCTTGCATGAGGACAAAAGGTTGGCATCTCGCAAACAAGATGCGCAACAAAACAACATTAAACTAAACTTTTTTATCTCGGAGGTTTTGCAATTTGTCTAATGCTACATTTTGCTCAAACAAGGTATTGAAACATAGAAATTTTACCAATTAAGTTGATGTCCCAAATGAGCACTTTCAACTCCTTTTCATAAAGCCTTTTCTAATTAAAAAATAACAATTACTCACCCGTAATGCACTCAAATTTTATAGCACGTGCTCAATTTCCTGTAATATGCTACGTTGCCATCATCATTACATATGAATCTTCAAATTATGCTGAGTAAATTAATGCGGAGCACATCTCGTTCATTTTAGTGCACCCAAAATTCATAGCAAGATGTTTTGAAACGAGTGATAGAGCTATATTGGGTAACCTACGTTTCAGGGGGCCGTGGTGGCTGAGTGTGTAGGTTAGCAGTCATACTGCACTCGCTAAGTTTCTCATCTGCAATGGAGACATCAGACGATTTGAAGTTTCCTACAACAAATCACTTCTAATATTTCCATGGATCAGTCAGTGGCAATTTGGACTGACGCAGAGATTCGGCTAAAGTGCTAGACACACGTTTTGAAAATACACCATGCAGGTCTTACCACACAGATAGGCATCACAGCAGGTTCCATTGCTCCGGGGAAGGTGGATCAGTTTTTCGTCATTTCGGCATGTCGGTGGCGCCGGGCACAGAATGCTGGTGCACCGTACTCTTCAGGTTCTCGCCGCACTCACTAAGTCTCACAGGGACTCACATTGTCAGCTGTCCCCAATCTTGATAGATGAACCAGAAATCACTTCAATGGCATGCTTTCGTGTTGCTTTCTACAATAGTACTGTGCAATGATTTGGTTTTGATAAATGTCTCATATGCTCCAAGCAAGAAATATCATGTTCACACTTTAAAAAATGCTTAAGTCAATACTAGTCGTAAATGAATACATTGCCCAGGCGAAAATCAGTCCACTTCAAGCTGGATTATGGAACTGGAAATGAGGCAATCCAGCTGGACTCCAGCTGGGTCCAGCTGGAATCCTGCTGGACCGCCTCATTTCCAGTTTCATAATCCAGCTGGAAGTGACTGATTCTCGCCTAGGTGCCTTCAAAATGAGATGCTTGAGGCGATGTATGAACATAAAACAGTCATAGTTGAAGTCAGTGGCATAGGCAAAGGAGGGCTTCGAGGTCAAACCCCCCACCCACTCTTCATGCCCAGCTCCATAACCCTCTCCCCCTTCCCACCATAGTGATCCCCCTCCCGCGACCTGAAGAAAATTCCTGGGTATGCCACTACTTGAAGTAAATGCTCCAACCGGCAGAGCAGAGCACTAATGAGTAGCAGTAGGACATACAGTAGCATCTTGAATCACAAAACATTTGCGTGATGACGCAAGAATGTCTGATCATTCTGTAACGTAATTCTGTAGCATGCACACAAAATTGATTTAGAAACAAAATGCTCAAATTTACTTACCAAGTGACCCTGTTCATCACAGGCCTCTATGGTTCACAAGAAAAAAAAGTTGCATTATCATTGACGTTGGAACGCAAGGTGCGAACATGCTCACAGCATAGCATTCTCGTCCACCTACCGCAATTCTTGATGGCAACACACTCTCCATTTTTGAGAACGAAGCCATTTTTGCAGAAGCAGGAGTAAGACGGGAGCGAGTGGGCACACTTCAGCCGGTGTCCGGTAAGTTGGCGCAGGTCTTGGGGCATCCGGAATCACAACGAAGTTCCATGTTGCGAGGACATCCAGAGTCTAGCAACAAAAACATGGCAGATTAAAACTAAATCAGGCTTTTCCAGGCTGTAATTTTATAGCTTTAATTTTCTCTTCATTTAAACTAACCAGTGATATCCAGTGCCAAGATGGGTGTGTATAGAATAGCTGTGCATTTATTTGCTCGTTGCAAATTTCTATTCAAACAAAATTGTTTTTAGTTACCCTGTTTATTTACGCTCCACTCAACGTTTTTTGTGAACAGTGGGACGACAAGCAAGACTAACTATTCACCTCAGTGGCCTACAACACCTTTTAAAAGATGCCTAGGCCTAGACCACCAGTCATAAAAAATAATGTCATCTTTATTTTAATTTTTTCAGCCCAGGTAATTGAGCCTGCTGGTATTTGACAAAAATAAATACATTGCAAAGTTTACTTTGATACAAAATTTGCTTGCGACTGGGAAGACACTGGTTCATCTAGTCAATCAGTGGTGCTCTGAGGCACAGTCAACAAGCTATAAACCTCAAAACAAAAGAAAGAATTGAAAAACTTTATTTCTCAGCAGAATCGTTTTTAAATTAACATACCCATTTCACTTAGGTTTCAGAGGTTAATTCTTAATTAACAAAATCAAACCGTTTGTCCTTCACACCAGTGACAAACATGATTTAGCAAATAATTGCAAGAAATATTTTTCGACCAAGATTTTATTTGATTTGTTAAGCAAAAGAATGCAGTCGCTGTTCAAGATATTTTAAGACACTAAATATTGTAGTGTTGTGCGAATATTCGAATTTTCAAATAAAATTTTTGAATAATGCATTATTCGATATTCGCTTTGAGACGAGCTATAATACAGTGCAACCCACTCATAACGATAATGAGAAAACCCGAAATTTCAATCGTTATAACCGATTATCATTGTATCTGGACTAGAAACTGACCATTTCCAGTCTAGAATCTCTAGAAACTGATCGTTATAAGCGGTACATCGTTATATGTGGTATCGTTGTAAGTGGGTTGCACTGTATTCATACTTTTCAGATTGTTGATCGTGGTGGGTTAGCCCCTTGAGTGCGCTTCTCCCCGAAACCCTCAGGACCGCGGAGAAGCAATACTCACTGGCTCCTCAGGTATAGCTTCTCTGCACTGCACAGGCGATCGATAAGAAGCGCACTCAACGGGACTAGCTCGCCGCAATTGTGCAAGAGTATGAACCTTTGCATCGCTTATCAGCTAGGTGAAAAATGCTGAGTCACTAAGCTGTGGGCGCATGCGCAGCGTCCGATATACCGCACAGCAGATCAGCAGCACATGCACAAAAGGCATTTTACAGCGCAGCAGACAAAGATGGTAGCACGCAGAAGCAGATTTTTGCAAAGGTCTATGTTAGACAGCGATGTCCTGAAAACTCGCGTTTATGGTCCGTGCTTGTTATTTTTTTTTTCTTTTTGAAATTAAAAAAATATTTGAAATTGAAGAAAAACTATTTGTACCTAGCAAACAGATTTAGAAATCCCTCCTCAATTAGGATACCTGCAACAAATTTGTTGTTTATAATTACATTCCACAGTTTTAAATATAAGTTATATTAAAATTAACTGAGCTTAGGAGTGGACAAGTGGAAGCTCGGGAACAACCTTAACAAGCTCAGCTTGGTTTTCATTTATACTTGGTGTAGTGAAAGGCTTAGAGAAACTATTTAATATCCTATTTGAAATAACTCAGCCAAAACCACTCTTCACTTCGAATTCGTCGAATTCAAAATCCACTATTCGCATATGCCCACACTAAATATGCTAAATCTACCTCATTAAATCACTTATCTTCAAGATTAAAAAAAAATCATGCAAAGAAGCAGGCTTTTAGAAACTCTGCGCTGAAGATTAAGAATGTTAATCAGTGAGATTTTAAAAAAAGGAACAAATTTTGAAGATTCCTAAAGGTTAATTCTCTTAGGAAAAGAATGTCCGAGGCAACTTTTCCTAAATATGGAAGCAAAGCTGAATGAAACAATAAAATAATATGGCATATCGTTTCCTCTCTCAGAACATGGGTCTAGAGAGAGAGAGGATTTAGGTTTCCTAGGAATCCACTGAACCCTAAGAATCCTAGGGTTCCCCAGAGCAGCTTCAGCTGTCATTGGACAGGCATGTAGCCAGGATTTTGTTTCGGGGGGGGGGCACCCATGACAAAATGCTGTATGAGAGGGGAGGGGGAGAAAAGGTCCCAGCAAAATGGAAGATTTCAGGGGGGCGGGCCGGGCCCAATGGGCCCACCCCTGGCTACGTGCCTGTCCTGGGAACTTACCACAGCCGAGTCCTTGAGCCAGTGGTGCACAGAGACACCTCCCTGGGAGCAGCAGTGCTCGGCGTACTGCAGTTTGGAGCGGCACACGGAGGCGCTCAGGTTGCGGGTGTAGCCGGCGTCGTTCAGGCACGACTTCTGGTACAGGTCGGGATCGACGTAGAGGTCGCAGGCGTTGCGCTCGAACTCGCAGATCTCTCGAGGCACCGACCGCTTGCTGGCTGTCGCCTGGACCTTGCAGATCTCGGGGTGCCCTCGACGAGCCAACTGTACGCGAACGACGGGATGTCCGTGGACAGGCGGCCGTTCTTGTGAAGCAGGTCGTCCGATTGGTCGAAGTTGCACACACCTGCACAGGAACAAGATTGAAGGAGGTGATCAAACATGTCAATCGTTTCTCTGAAAGTAATTAAAAAAAAAAAAGATAAGATCTTTTTTTAGGAAGTGTAGTGCTTTAAAAGCAACTGGAGTGTTTGTAATCTTCAAAGATTACAAACAAAGTGCTACAAAGTGGTGGTTTGAGTGCCACTTGGTTCATCGTACAAGAAAACAGCAGCAAACAAACAGAAGGACGAAGATAAATCAAAACAGGATAGGGCATGCTCACAACTATGCATTTAATGGAAAGAACAGATACCTAGGCCAATGCAAAAGGCTAGTCATCTTCAGGTCATCACGAGCCGCTTTATTTTTGAAAAAATTAGGCTTGGCTCGTGATAGCGCCAGGGAAGCCTCACTCGCAAAGCCATCCCCCTGGGTTCTTATTACAGACGCTTCGCATATTTCTCTTAAGTATTTTCCTCAAAGTATACTGCAGGGTATCTATATGATATTGACACTTGTTAACCTAAGAAATTGGTATAAACGATTGCTTCTTACCACACAGCCCCTCTGTCTTGTTGAAGTATGTGAATGATGGTAGCTCAATGCTGAAGCCATAGTTCAGCTCAAAATAGCGCACCACCAGGCTGATCTCTGGGACATACACGACGGTGCTGCGACCAGGAACCCAGCTGATGTTGAATCCTTTTTGTCCCACGGGTAGTCCCGGTCTTGCAGCTCATAATCGTTAAACTTAACCTGCACAGGGCGGAAGAAAAGGACACAGACAAATGCAGAAAGTTTATTGTAATTATAACTACTATGTGTTATAATTAAATCTTGTAAAGTGTAATCACTACTTCTGGGAAAGGTTTTGACAAACAATTACAGTCAAGTGTCACCATGAATGAGTGAAGGGAAACAGCTCTAGCAAGTACTTGTAATTCAGCTACAAGTGTATATATCTCTATACTCTTGCTTCATTCTCATTCTAGTAGAAAGGAGCAAAGGTTTCCTCTGTTTGGTCGTACGCCAACCTTCAGACAAAGGACAACACAAAAAACAACAAAAAAAAACACATTAAATTACCCCAGGCAAAGCAATCTAGCCTTGGGGATGTCTGCAATCGATTGGAATGTCTTAATCTCAACAAGGATTTTAGATATGCATTGTCTGAAGACCATTACTGACCATTCTGAAAAAATAATTTTCTGACAGTCTCATGGATATCTCGTACGAACCGAAAAGTGACATTCCCCTTTGGCAGTGTCTGATTGTCCTTAGAACATCCTAGCTTAGGAGGTCACAGCACTTGAGAATAAACCACTCTCGCAGCTCACTGCACTGGTACCTACCCGCTGACCCTTGGTGATCCGGACGTGGTGGTTTCGATAACTGATGGCCAGTCCCTGAGTGCAGGTCGTTCGAGGTTCTTCAGGACACTCCACGTTGATGCCCATCACTTGAAAGTCAAGCTGGGAATCTCCGGACACGTGCTGGGCAAGGACGTAACTGCATGTCCCCTGGAAGTCGTAGTAATGGCCATCGAAGGTGATGTAGTTGGGGTCGCCGTGGCCCCTGCAGACACCTGCAAATGTCCAAAGAGATGATGGCTTTGGAGCAGTTCAGAATTCGTTTTAGAACACTCTAAATGACTTGGTATACTTTGGGCTGACTTTTATCCTTTGCCAGTAAATGGTTTTCGTGAATTGAGTAGAAGTTCATTGATATGTTCTCGGTTGATACATCTTCCCGGCCGTTGCATTCACAAGCACCACCTCTGCTGAAAACCCATAAGGATGTCTGTGGTAACTTTAGGCAGGCTACACTACCACGGCTGCCCTCTTTGTTTTTCTCATCTCTCCTCCCTTTTCACCTTTTTTTTTTTTTTTTTTGCGTTTTGCACCGTGCTCGTTCCTGGCAGGCAGGACTTTACTTGGAAGAAACTGAAGCTTTCGCAACAGCCCATTCATCTTTATGTCACCTTCTCCGGCACACACGCACACGCAATTCTACCGTGCTTGGTGATGCAAGTATTTTCATTCCGCTTCTTTTCAGAATCATGCAGCGGAGCATCTAGGTTAAGCTGATGGACGAATGGGCGCAAAGACAGACGAAGGACGAGATGAAGTGCACTAGCAGATTGCTGATAGGTTCAGGGGTTTTGCACACTCTTGCAGATCAATATTATTTCACTGCGATTATATACTCGACCTCTCACATTAGATTATATTTCTAAAAAAGTTGAACAATATTTGAAGAAATACCATAGTTCACCACAGCTGCAATAGTTTTTGTAAAATAAACTGTTGCCTGATAGTTGATTCTCATTTAATTCATATAGGATTCCAGGTTCAACTTATTATCAGTAGTATACGGTGTGCATAAACCAGTTTACCCGTGCTGGTGAAAATTTATTTTCAAAAGTTGTTTCAACATTAGAACATCTCGCAAAAGATTAAGTTTGCCACTAGACCGTAAATTACATCCGTTTCGTGTCTACAAATTTTTCTCTAGCTTTATGAGTTAAAAGCAATAAATAATTAATAAAGTAAAAAATATTGTCACAATAAATAACTCATGACATAGTTTAGCCTCGATCACGTAATCCAGTTTACATAAATTATAGTTCATTAAGGAAAATTTGTGAGAAATCATGAAATATTAAGTTTATGACTATATTGTTATTTATTAGGCAAATATTTATTTACAACTTAAACACCGCAAGGTATCAATGCAAAAACCGGACATAAGCAGATCAAAAATTGCTCTCGACACGCAAGTCGAGAGCAATAAACTATACTATGTGGTCTGGAACAGGGGGTACTACAACGAAATTTCGGCGCTTATTTTTTGGTCTATATGTGTTCAAAGAGCAGTATCACATCGGACACACCAATATCTTGTTAAAAAAGACACGAAAAGGAATTTTAAAACGAATTAAACAATTAGCAAAGAGCACCTGGTGGATGTCAGCTAACGCCTCGTTTGTAATGCTCGTCTAGGAACCTTGACAGCTAGTGACAGTAACTGTCTCGCCTCCGGCTACCACGAAAGAAGAGGGGAAGGAGGAACTCCTCTCTCCCCGAGAATCTCTTTTGTGTGACCCAGAACTCGCTATTGTCCCTCTACAAGATTATAGAAGATTAACCCGTCACTCAAAATTCATACAAAAGCAGCCGCTTCGGTGGCTGGAACGACTTGGACATCCTCTCGACGTCAGCCTCGCCCCAGCTTTGCTCGTCCCGAGACGAACTACGCCACGATTGCGGCAGATGTCACATGCTCTCCGTTGACTGCTCTCCGAGTGCTTGCCAGAGTGGGCCGTTTATAACGAAAAATACAGGCACAAGGCTCAAAATACAAACGTGCGATTGTCATTTACGGATATTGTGGATCATATTCAACCTATTTTTGAACACGACGGGTATATTTCAAATTTCGTTGAAGTATCCCTTTAAAGTGGGACATGGAAATCCACTACACTTTCAAAGCATGAAATGCTTTCTGACAGAACTTCCTTCCCCTCCTACAAATCCCTAAATATTATCCGTACATCCATCCATTTGTCTGTGCATTTTCCACTAAATTTAGTGGGAAAATTGGTTAGTCACGAGACTTATGCATCACGTGACCTATATGTAAATTCAGTTTCCCTGGCAAATTTAGCAGAAATATTAATGTCTTGACCTAAACACCAATTCAGTTTGCCCACTAAATTTGGTGGAAAAATTGATGTCACATGACCTAAACACCAATTCAGTTTTCCAGCTAAGTTTAGCGGGGAAATTGACGTCACGTAACATACACCAGTGCAGTTTCCCTGCTAAATTCAGCAGGGGAAATTGAGGTCACGTGGCCTGATGTCATGTTACGTATTTATACAAAAATTCAGTTTCTCAGCTAAAGTAAGGGGTAAATATGTCATGTAACACCAATTTCTTCCCTTATCCCTCTCCTCCCTTCCCCCTCCTCTCTCCTGGGGTGTCCTCCTCCTTTCCATCTGTACCCCCTCCCCTCACTCCCCCTCTCTTCAATTCTCTACATCTCTCTCTCTCCCACTTCCACCCCCTCTCCCTTGTCACAAAAGACACAACAAGTCAACTTTCTCGCTAAATTTAGAGGGGAAATTTACATGACACAACAATTCTCCCCACCCATCTCTCTCCTCCCTCACCCTCCTAGTGTGTCCCTCTTCTCCCCATATGCCCCCCCCCCCCAATCTATCTATCTCCCTTTCTATCCCTTTCCCCACCCTCCTTCCCTGCTCACCTCCCTCTCCCCTCCCCTGGTCATGTGACACACCAATTCAGTTTCCACACTGTTGATAGAAACTTAGGTTCTTCACTCCCAGAACAACTGTTTAATGTCTTCCAAACAATTGAAACGATCGCCCCTAGATGCTGCATTTCATGTATTATAGGATCAACTTTAAAAAACAAAGGTCGCTGCCAATTTTTTTTTTTAGGTATTTTCAGCATTAGGCAAAATAGTAAGCTTGGCCTACCCTATTACATTTAAGTCAGGCTCTTCTCCGGCTAATCTCTAGTTTATGCCAAGATAAGCCATTCTTTGAAGTATCTCTTTCCTTCCAGCAGTCCTATCTTTCTCATTTTGAATTAGTGCGATTGACACATTGCACACTGCTTCGTTACCAGAATGCAGGATAAAGTTTGAAGATACCACTGTAAAGTTCCACCCAAAGTGGGTAAAACAGAAACACCAAAACGTCAACTCACAGTCGTGGCAAAACTCCGGCGGTACACAGGTGTCCCCACGGCGCACAAGGCCCATGGGACAGAAACACCCTGAGACGCAGTCCTCCGTACATTCGTTGGACTTGTCCCGCATGTTCTCACATGTCTTCTCACAGGCAGGCCCACAGTCTCTCCACTCCATGCCAGCCGGACACTTTGGAGCTGCATTTTGAGAGGTATGTTTGATGTAATTGATGAGTGGTGACGATCTTACTGCATGGTTGTCTATTCAGACATTTTGTAAATGGCAGTTATGTTTGCATTGTTCCTGAAGTCTAGAACTGTTCCTGAAGTGAAACTTCAGGAACAGTTGTAGACAAGTAAGTGACGTGGACTTCAAACCTAGGTCAGTATAGGTAGCTTACTTTGAAGTACAGTCATGGTCAAAAGAAATACAAACAACGGAGCAACGATGGAACGATACTTAGGGTGCCTCATAGCGGCAAATGTGCAGCATCTAAAGTGAGAGATCAGTTTATATAAATTTTTTGGTTGCGAAAAATTTTATTTTTGCGATTCATTGCCAACGGCACTGCCTTTTGGCTGTGCTTTTGAGTGGTCAGCTGCAAAAATGCTTCATGGTGACTGATCGCGCAGCCGCAGAAGCTGCATATTTTATTGACAGATTCCTCCTATAGTCATTCGATTGAAGGCGTTTAAATTCCTTTTGAAGGGGCGTCATTCTCTCGTACTGCACCGGCACCATGCCTTGTGCGCTATGAATACAATCATTATATATATATGTTTAAGTAAAAGATAACTTTCAATGAATAAAACAGAAAACACACCGTGAGATCACTCTTTACTGCAGATGACAATGCTCAGTTTTGATTGTTCACATTTCCCCATGAGGGCAGCAATACTAGGGTGTGTCTACAATCAAAACGGCGAGCATCGCGCCACGTGTAGTGAAGGTTGAAGATAATACCACAGCGCTTGCATCGATAAAATATCGCCGGAGAAGTACCACCAAGTTCCGCTAGAAGGTTCTGCAGAATGAAGATGGCATGCGCCAATTTCTTTTGACAATGACTGCGCCTCTCCTTCTACTTGCCGCTGCTTTGTTTTAGTTAAGTTGTAACATTTCCATCTTTGCTACCTCTGGAGAAGCTTGAGGTTCTCTTACCACATCCAAGAAGAAGCCTCCACTCGGAAGCAATTTTCTGACGAACAGACGCATCACAGGTAGCAACGAAACCCTCGATGGCTTGGCACATGCACTTCTTGGCGTCGTTCTCCGAGTAGGCCATGCACTCGCACACGAAATCTTCGCAGATGTTTATCGACATGCTTGTGGAGCTGGCCTCAAGGCACTGACTGAGGGGAGCCTCTCTGAAATTTTCAGAGGTATGGCGTAAGCACACGCAAGACCACCAGCCAAGCTGGAAAGATGTGGCAATTTCT
The DNA here is from genome assembly GCA_037355805.1 of Ixodes ricinus. NCBI lineage: Eukaryota > Metazoa > Arthropoda > Arachnida > Ixodida > Ixodidae > Ixodes > Ixodes ricinus. The sequence goes on along the minus strand of JAZHYW010026509.1, from coordinate 24,615 downwards.
CTTAGATTCATGGTTTATTATTGATAATAGACTTTTTGCCTACCGTAATTACGCACCAAGAAGGATACTGTAAATGTAGGTACATACTATATGTGCCGCATGGGCTGGCTTCTACAGCAGTCAGCTATTCTAATACAAAAACCTGAAACAAGTGACACTTTACATGTGCGTTTGTCAACGCCTCATTTTAATTATTTATTTTCAATATTTTATAGTACCAATAGGAGCAGCTGTAGTGTGTCAGGTAATCATAATAACTTCAAACAACAGCATTAGTATTATGACGTGGCAATAGCTTTCCCTCCTCTGTGCCCCTTGGCATTAAGGGGGACGCTACCCAAAGAAGTGAATATTTGAACCACTCTGATTTAAATGACATTTATGGGGCTTGTTTCTGTTGATGTTGAGAACATTTGTGCCAAATTTTGTTAACCTGAGTAAAGTACAAAAAAACTTGCAAATGTTCAAAGATGAAAGTGGGCGTGTCTACATAAGAAAACTATTGCTTTGAAATTACTTATAAATTTGTCATTTTAATGTGTTATATTGCTTTAGGACGGTTCAGAGCAGATAGCTATGGAGTTATATCTCTATATTATACCATCTTTCATGACAAAAAAGCCACATAAACACAAATACTGTTTTTTAGATTTCCATTCTTTGTCCAAAATTTTAGTTCTTGAGCATGAAAAATGACAAAAATACAAAATAGAAGCTCATAGCTGTCTTCCTCTTAAAATTTCACCCCAGAAAAACTCATAAAAATGAATCCATGTTATGTAATAACAAAACGATAGTTTTCCTAGAGTGAAATTTATGCCGAAAAGGGGAATGGAGAAATATGTGTTCAAAGTGCTACAACCTCTACCTTTTCTTTAGCATCGGTGGACCGAAAATAATTGATAAAAAATTAACTATGCAAAATAAAGTAATGAAACTTTCTGGTAATACTTTCTAGATGTCTTTTTTTTTACATTTTGACATTTTTTAAAATGTCAAAATGTGACATTTTTTTAAATCAACTATGACGTTTTTTAAAATCAACCTTTTTTGCAGAAATTGTTTTTTCTGGGTAGTGTCCCCCCTAAAATATTAAGTTAATTCATAATTCTGGCCAAACTTTTGTATATCTACCCTTACTCACAATCCCCCAGATTTCCACCATTTTGTTATAAGTGCAACATAAGCCACGAAATTTGATGAATGTGATGCTGTACCAAGTAATTTCATGATTTAAATTATCCCTTCGAATTTTATTATAAAAATATGATGTAATATAGATAAACTCAAGTGTATATTCATCTCAAAATATAAAAAAAACAGTGGCTTTAATTATTCTTTTTTACACTGGTAAAGTTAAGAAAAGGGAATGAATTGAAGGTAGTCTAGAATCTTCCACAAATTCACTCTAAATTGACAAACATTACAAACTACAAGGTTGCCTGAATTTTGGGACGTAAACCTAAAGTATTTTATTTTCTCCAGCACAAGCAGTCTCTCACAATCTGACAAAGAACCAATGAATGTTTGTCTGACCACCACGAATGGAAAACGCTTTATTTGGGTGCCAGTCTGCCAGCCGTGCAGGTGAGCTACACAATAGTCACTGACAGATTGAGAACGGCAGGAAGGAGTTTCAATCGTCCCACTTCCAGTGTGCGCTCGCTACCTTTGATAACGCTTGGGCGTCTCGTCAGCCTCGAGCGAGCACGCGTGGCCTGAGCATGGCAAGAGGAAACATGCTGGAGGCGCTAGAGGTTGGGCATTCGAAAGAGACACCCTGTCCTTACCACCTTGGTCGTGTTCCAAAATTTGCTCGATCTTGCTCCAATGTAAGAGTTTTGTACCTTGGCGTTCGAAAACCTACCCGCGTCCAGTGTTGCTCTATCTGTGTTGACACGTGACACGGCCTGCCGGAGTAACTCGGATCCATATGGATGAGATTTGGAACAAAGCCCTTGCCAGTGACTATTAGTGCCGACGTTATTGTGGTACCCTTTTGCGGTTTCTCTCCATCACGTCATGACCACGATTTGCCTTGCCGGGTTGGCACGAGTTGTGATCCTGGCTACTTATAAGAAGTTGAGAATGACGAGTTTGATTATATGCATGAAAAGTAAATGTAAGCTTGAAGTCGTCGCTTTTTTACCAACCCCATTGAAGTTGACAGTCTGACATAGCCCTTTTTTCCCGTGGTTGAAAGCAGAATTAATTCCACTAAAGACGTCCTGGTGAGAGCGTGGCCAATCGTGGAAGTCCGGTTGTTCAGATTTCCAATAATCTACACGCGCCAGCAACAAGACACGCGGCGCGCAGAGGCCGTAGTTGCAAAAGTCTATACTCACTTGAGCTTGTGACACCAGTTGCGCGCTCTCTCACGAACGTCGTGGGGGCAAGACGAAGGTGAGCAGCTGGCTTTCGCGGTGGTCATCCAGCTGTCACCAAAAACCTCACCAGAAGACTCCAGCCGGCCATCGGGAGTGCGAAGGTCGTCCGCCCGGTCGTAGTTGAAGGACCCACACAGACCACTGATGGTATCCGACAAGCACTCGGACACCTGGAATAGGGAGGCGCTCATATGAGCCCCGAGTCTTGACCAAAATGTACAAAATGACAAACCAGGTGCCAGCTATACTTCACTTCATCATAATTTCGAGCGCGGTCAAAGGCTCAAACAGATACAAACACTGACACACATACTAGAAATTCACATCACTGGGCATTCACTGTGTTTGATTTGCTTAGCATACGATAAAACATGTAGACAAAAATGACAAACGCTAATGACATCGCACTTTTGACGCTGTTCGATCAGTCGATCCCATCGGCTCGTAGGGTTAGCTGCTGTTCGGGCTTGAGGTGGAACGGAAGATACACCAACACGTGGCCCTGGCGTCACGCTACTGTGGCGGCGCGCTGGTATGCGGAAAGCAAGTCGTCTGCTTCTGGCGCAGCAGCTTTCGGTGACATCATAACGACGCCGAGCTCTGACTGCCTTTGATTAAAAGGATGGTGGGTACAGACCTCAATGCTAGAGGACTTGAGGTCTACACACTACTTTTTTATCAATCGGCCAATAAGAGCTCGGCGTTCTGACATCGTCGCAACCCCTGTGCAAGAAGCAGACGAACTTGCACTCTGCACAGGCAGGGTGCATACGCAGACGCTTGACTTCATGCGAATCTAGTTTCTCTGCACGCACAGTGCCCATACCTCGTGTGGGCTTGTCTGTAAACAGCAGATTGGCCTATAGATATTCTTTAGGCAGGAATAAATGCATGTGTACATACCTGATTATTTTTTAGAGCGCAGCTCTTAGGCGCCCGTTTCCGGCTTGAGCGGCGTCGGCGTAACCGCAAGGTCACGTGACCCTTGAGGTCATGTGACCCCCAAGGTCATATGACCCCAAGGTCACGTGACCCCCTCCAAGGTCACGTGACCCCCGAGGCCATGTGACCCCCTGGCACATGACCCCAAGGTCACGTGACCCCCCCCCAAGGTCATGTGACCCCCCTCCTCCTCAAGAGCTGCGCTCTAATTCGGCGTTACAGAAAGTTGTAAACGGCTTTCATTTTTTTCTAATTGTATCAAAGTTTGTGCCTTCTAAGCTTTACTATCAGCAGTGCAAGGACTGACATCTATAACAATCCAGTTAAAAATACTTCTCAAAAAATTAGTCATAAGATACTATATCCACAGATTCATACATGCATATGTACATATACAAGCATGTATACTTGTATGGGCACATTCACATACAAATGCAGTTTCCATACTTTCGAAAAATCCAGATTAACCACCCACATGACGATGAATAGCTTAATTGTGTTTGTTTTATAGGTGGAGTTGGGCTTGGGCAAGTATGCTTCCCGATATGTAATGTATTTTTCCTTCTCTCATTTAGCTGGCAAGTGCTCCTATCTTACACCGGAAGGGTGCTTCTCCCGACGCACGGTTGCATTGTGGGAAAGCGCCAGAGCAAACGATGTGATGCCCCATCAAGTGCGAGCTTATAAGCTTCCGTATTTACAACAAGGCGCAACTCTTGCTATTACACGAATATACCACAATTGAGAAATTTTCCTCTATCTTCAAGAGACAAAGGTGACAACTTCACACAGACATACAAAGTTTCTTTTGAGAAACAAAAAGTAAGTTTCGCCCAACAGTTTTATCTCCAAAAATCAAATGGATGGAGGCAATCGTCCATGAAGTCTTGAAAAAAGTGAGCGTTGAGAGTTTCAAAGAAAAGGGGTTGATAGGCTCCCTTCCACTGCAATTCTCAACACACAAAAAGAAACAATAAATGTCTAGAAAAGCAAGATATGTTTATAAAATTCAGTCTTTTTTTTTTCTTTTTAGAATGTTATCTGAGGCGACGGAAAACGTTTTGCTTTTGAATTATAATCAAGCGCAATCTGGCTCAAAAGGCAACTTGGCTCGTTTCCTAACATTTATTTTGGTTGATCCGGGAGGACAGATATGTTCAAATAAATTATGCCCCAGTGAGCTCGAAATGAGATTGTTCAAAATATTGACAATCGGAGATATCAAAATAAAATTAAACAGAAAAGATGCACGACAGTTAACTGTCACACACATCTTCCCCCTTTTTTTTTTTTTTTAGGGGGGGGGGTTTGCAGAGTATTTATCAGGTTTGGTGTACACTGCACATCAATGTTAGCGCAATCACGACAGTGGCGAGTTGTTTTTTCTAATTTATTTTGAAAGGGTATTGTTAAGCACCAGATTTTACCTCCCAGCTTAGTGCGCTAAGTGGGTGCTTTCAATCACCATAGTAGTTTTGATCACAGCCTTTAGATTTTAGAAGAAAAAACAGGAGAAACAAGCGATCGCTTATTTGCACTAACAGTGTCGTGCAGTGTACATTAGAGATTGTAGAAGGGAATAACTGACACTATAAGCTTTGAAAACGGTTAGTGGCTAAACCGATTTAAACGGTTGGCGAAAAGTCAATGGGCTTTGAGATATTCATCGATTAGTCCAAGTTCTTGTTTACTGATTCCGAAGCTGGATGCAGAGAAAACTCCGCAGGCCCTACCCACAATGATGCGTAGAAGAGTGACGTAATCGCTTCGGGTGTCTCGCCATCTGGCAGCGTGCCATTGGCGCTTCGCTACACCCTCCGCAACAAAGACGCCGTCACTGCGCATGCGGGCCGTCAGCCTTGTCCACAGACTTCCGGATCTCCTGATGAGTTGCGGAGAGCGTTATGGGATGGCATATACAATGTATGAAACAACTAGGTCACTCTTCTACTCTTCTTCTATCACTGTCGACGAGAGTTTCTGGCGCTCTTTGTGCATCAAAATTTGGAATCAGTTTCAAAAATTACTGCCGATATGAGCCAATTTAGTGAGGAACATGGGGTTTCGAATGATTACGTCCTTAATAGGTTTTGCATAGTTAACTTTTTGTGTAGTAAAAACAAAAATAAGTCCTCAATTAGGAACTTGCTGAAGCGTAATTGAAAGCCACTCAATTGGTGCATTTTAGAAAGACTTGGAGCATGTGGTAAGTGAAAGTTACCTCTTGCAGCACATACACTAAAAACGTTATACCCTTAAGGGTGTAACCCTGCTGGAAATGGGAAGCCCATTCACAATGACAGCACGGTCAGGCTCGATTAGATTCAATGCGTAAGTGTAGCACCTAGTAGCACCAATGTGCACAACTTAGCTCTTGCTCATTGATACTTTTCGGAACACTGCAAAGAAGCTGTAATCTGGGGAAAAGGTTATGATTGAGGTGAAGCCAACTGTGGGATTAGAATCTTAGCACCTATGTGCATGATAGCACCTAAGAGCACCAATGTGCACGTATATTGCTCGTTGATGGCCTAAGAAACGTTGCAGAGGAGCTAAACTCTCGGGAAGGGAATAGTTTATAAATCCAGGCGAAGCCAACTTCAGGGAGATCTCAAGCAAAATATGATTTCGAAATTATGTCACTTCGTACCGAAAATATGCAGAATAAGTAGACTTCCTGGAGATCTGGTGTAGGAGATCAGTTTAATCTGATGCGAAATTACCAATGTGATATAAATCGTTGGAGAAAAGCACACATTTGCAAAATTTCGTAACTAACTTGGTGACTTCAAAGAACAGTTTTAAATAAAATACATATTTTTAATCAGGTTTAAAAAAAATTGCAGTTAAACCTGGGACTGCAATGTATCTGTCCTAATAAGCTAACGCTGGCTATTTCCTGGGTTATGTTATATCGAGTACCTGGTATAAGCTGAGTGGAGAGCAACCTAGATCAATAAGGCAATGGTCTCCTATTGAATTGTACATGTATACATAGGTACTGTCCTTCAAATATCAAGCAGGAAACCTCATCACTGTGACCTTATACAAGTTGTCTAAAAAATATGTTTTGTGCTCAGTGGGCTACTGCTTGCGAAATATTGTTCTCATTGATGCTCATTGATTGTTGTTCGAGATAAACATAGCTGCTCATTCAATACGGCTCCATAAACCACCCTTCGTGCGTCATTTTCTACATTCACCTAGTGGACTCGCATTTAAAGTTACCACCCTTACCGTATGTGTGCTCATTATGGTCGTTGCAACCCTGAGCGAAGGGCAGGGTAAGACGGGCTGGGGAGGAAAACGGACGAGCTAAGCAGGGGTTCCCGCTCTACTTCTTAGCGTTCGTCTGCTTCCTCCCCTCCCGGCCGTCTTCCCCTCGCCCTTCGTTCTTAAATTGCAAGCTCTAATTCTCTTCACATAAAATCTAATTAAAATTCAGCTCTCTTTTTTTTTTTTTCCAGAAGAGAAAGCAGTTTTTTTCAGAGAAAACACCCTAAAGGTGTTCCCCCAACACCCTTGGAATGCTATGGCGAACCCACCATAAAATAGGTTGCTGGCAGGCTTAGTATAATCCTAGAGATATTTTTACAGGCAACAGTTTACTGTCGAGACCGGTTATAACGAAGTCGCCGAATCGGAAATCACTTCGCTATATCCGCTATTTCCTTATAACCGACTTCGGTTATAACGGAGAGCAAAGGGAATGAGAAATCGTGATCGCTTCGCTGTAGCCGCTATTTCGTTATAACCGACTTCGTTATAATCGGTCTCGAGAGTACAAGCAACATGTGCCACATGCAGCTTCCACTCGCTCATAGACAGGGTTCCGTGTTTTCAGGGATTTATTTTTTCCAATTTCGGGGTTTATTTTATTTCCCCATATTCAGTATTTTTCGGTATCAATTTTCGGCAATTTTCGGTGTTGGGGAAAAGATAGGGGTTTATCGGGACTTGTGCTGAAGAAAACAAGATACAGATATGGGGATTGCCACCCTTCAGGGAACATGCGCACAACCTGAATACTTGGAAATCATTCCGGTACCAACGAGAGAAGGAAACGAGATAATGGAGAGTTTTAGTAGATCGTTCCCATACCCCCAGTACGATGCATGCACAGAGGCGGCGGCGGAGGATCAGGTATCATTGTCGGTGTCATTGGAATGATCTAAAACTATAATGTGCCTGGTTCCCCAAGGATACCGCTGATCATTGCGGACAGTTCAGTGCTGGCTCTGTTTTGGGTCAACACAGAACAAAGCTGTAGCTACATATTTCTTTCCCTGAAACATGCATGTTTTTATTTAGTATTCAAGGACAGCTCAAATTCTGGATTTTTTCGGTTTCAACTGATTTTAATAAAACGGGATCGGGGGTTATTTCACGGGGTTTATCGGTATTTACCAAAAAAACACGGGACCTATACTTATAAACCATATAACCACTGAGAGGATGAGATCAACAGGGAAGAGTCTCAGTTGTCCCACCTTCAGCGCGAGCTTCCTGCCTTCAATAACGCTTCAACGTTATGCGAGCCTCGAACGTGCAGGCACAGCCAGAGCACGGCAAAAGGCAGCGAGCGCGTGCCGGAGACCGGGCCTCCCTGTCGTTCTCATCTTGTCTGCGACTAGTATATAGAGAAAAACTGTAAGAGAGGAGGAGATGAGAGCCTGCTGTGAAGTCAGAACGCCGAGCTGTGATTGGAAGGATTAGTGGGTAGACGTGACGGCTAACTGCCTTCGTCTCTACCAGCTGTCTCCCTCCAATCAGAGCGAACAAGAGCGTCGTCTGCTTCTCGCGCAGGCTGTGGCGTTTGAACGTCAAACACTGAGCGCTTGCGTTCTCTGCTTGTCGTAGCAATCGCTATCGCGACGTTTTCTACGGCTTTCAGAAATCCGCCGGCTCTTTACAAATGAAGGACTTAGCGTGCAATAAAGGGTAGAGGAAATGCCTCTAAAGGGCGGAGCTTCGTCGGACACATGATCCCTCCAGCTCACGCGCCTCGTGCCCTCCTCTCTCTCAGTTTCGCTCCGTGTAACAGGACTTTCGCGTGTTGAACGTACCCCAATCTTGATGTTTTGCCGTTCGTCGAGCTCCACTTGGAAATTGTGCTTGTGTGAGGCGAAGAGCAGTCGTTGACCACTCAGGGCCAGGTGCACGTCCTTCAGTCGACGGCTGATGGTCTGAAGGCTGCGCGTGGGAACGTCGGATCCGTTCACCTTGACCTCCTGGAGGGTGGGACCCAGCTTGATCGAAGACGTCGTTGCACATGATGGACGCAGACTTCTCGCAGACGCTGATGTCTCCCCTCCTGTGGCATCTCTTGTGGGCTTTTATTTGGAAGAGATGAGCAAGACTAAATTGTAACAAGAAACCCTTGCACCAAAAAAAAAAAAGTTCAAAAATGCAAGTGTTTAACCTATAACGTTCGTTAAAAAAAAAAAATTACATTCTACTCTTTCAAAGAACTCCGGCGCGTCTGCTTTTTCTCTCAAAGCACTTGGAAGAAACCAATTGCTGAAAGCGCGACGTCAGCTCGACGAAAGACTGGGTAAAGAGTATGTTTACAGTAAAGTCTACGCTATGACAGCAAGCATTAGTTTCACATGTTTACGTCATGTTCAGTGTCAATGCGCAGATGGTTTTTTGAGGTCTAAACATAGCATCAGCCTCGTCATTCGCCGAGCTTCCTTCGTAAACTTCAGCGACTGACTCTTTCAAGTGCTTTTGCTGGAAAGTAGACTCACCGTATTTCTTAAAGTGTAAGGTATTTTAAGCTTTGAATTTGTTTCTTGCTCTGTAAATTTGCGATGACTTTCACTGCATGCAGAGTACTGTAGTTTGGTTTCTCATCTTTTAAATCCGGTATACACTACTAACCATTAGCATGGCTTTTTTTTTTTGCGTTACTAAAATATTGCATAATTTATAGTTTGCTGATGATATTGCCAGCGCGCGTCGCCGAGCGAGCGCGTGCGTGACTAATTGCTTAACGCGCTTGACTGTGGCGCGGAGGATATGGGTTTGATTCCAGGGAGCGGAATCTTCTTTTATTTATCTATCCTTTCTACTTGGCATTCTTGTAAGTTTGAGAACCTTCTCGTCTGATTGAGTTCCGAATGTTCTACGCACCGAACATTCTAGGTCGAATGTTCCAGAGACACACGCAGGTACAAAGGTGCTCCGCGTGGCGAGCCGGAATCAGTCTCGCCGCAGCGTCCGATCCTGCTGTTTCGCCGCCATCGACGCCTGCGACGCTATCTTTTATCTATTTTGTTTTGGGCACAAGTTCACCCCATTAAATGTTTCAGTTCCCTGAGTTATTCTTTGTTTCATCACCTCTTCATTCGTGACAATACTAGTTTCGATTTTTTTTTTACAGCAGCTCAGCTGATCAATACAAGCCTTCAAGCATCCCCGACATCTGACCAAATGTTTGAAGCATAATCAGGAAAACTTCGCCAATTAACGCGAGCACCAACAGGCGTGGAAGGAAAGTTAAAGGAATATCATTACGAGGCCTTTCAGGATAGGTGATAGGAACACAAACGTTATTGAAAACGTCATCCACAAATTAATTTTGTCAAAATTAATAGCTTTTTCCCTCCAAGTGAAAACGTTCAAGACGCATGGTGTTCACTCGGATTTTGATACAAATTCCAATTTACATTGTAAATATATGCCTAGCAATACCGAAAAAACTAAACATTGTGCTACAGAAATATGTAAAACAAAAGGTGAAGGTGCAAACAACACTTACCGGTAACGGAGAACTGCTTCGATTTTTGTCCTGCAGAAGCACATGGTCGCAGATCTCATAGCGAAACTCCTGGCCATCAAACGTCTTCACCGAAGTTGCCCGCATCCATACAGATCCCAGCTGCAACCCAAATTAAGCAACCATGTAAAATAAGCTTTACAAAAAATGACTGACAAGTTTGGACAAACCACAAGCCAGGGAAGTTAAAGCGTCGGCTACGAAAGTGTGAACTGCGCCTAAAACACACCCATGCTTTACATTCTATTATTAGCATCAAAAGAAACTTCGCATATATATTTGCTTTTCCCTTTGAGCTTTATGCATTGATTGCATGAACGGCAAATATTGTGTTGAAAATGACGCACTCCCGCTTAGCAGAGAAATTTAAAACCAGCGATTGGGAATATAATTATAGGTTACATGTTTAACATCTCACCATATGGCCAAAACCTTGCACATATCCTCATCTCCTTCGGTACTGTAAGAGAACATTGTAAGGCGTCAATGACAGCACATCCTGCACAGATGAAGACCGGTTCAAGGTACAATATAGCGCATGTACGCAAAGCATACCGCAAACGTATTCTGGGCATCGGGCATTGCGGTCCATTTTCGGGTACTGGCCCTTTGGACAGCTAGGTTTCCTCGCCGTCGGGCAGGGAGATATGGCGGGTGGGTGTCCCTGTGGCTCTGAAGAACGAAGACGTAGTGAACAAAATTAAACAACTGCCTTGTTTTCTGCTGTAGGCAAACGTAGCGATACTTTGTATTTTATAATAATAATACGGGTGTGCAAATATTTAAGTTTCAGAATTTTTCAATTAATCAGAATAATTAAATTCGACTTTCCAAATAATTCAATAAATCTAATATCAGTAGTACTGCTGGTAAAACTTCAGGTTCACGCTATTCCTATGATGAAATAGTCCCCAAAATGCTTGTGTTGGATCTGTGTCAAGCCTGATTTTAGATGTCCTAAATAGGGAACCGTTTCGACAAAATGTAGTTCGTTTCCTGTGTTCCTCGAACGAAGCGATCCCGCTCCCAGCTTCTTACATAAGCGCTCAACGAAAACCAATTCATGCACGTTGCCATCTTGAATTCGAGGGCCTTGCATCACCTGCAGAAAATGTTATCTGCAGCACTCTGTAGACTATATAAACCTATTCTCGTTTGTTACGTCCAGAATATGACAAACTACCATAAAAATTCAAATTGCACCGATAACTGACCAACTGAACCGTTCTCTTTCGCTAACCCATCGCAACTCGTGCAAGACGTCATCCGATGTGTCTTTTTTTATGTGATATTAAATGTGATATCTTTTGCGCAGCATTTCCTTTTTATTTGTAACACAAAATGCATGCACATAGGCAGGAGGGTGATAAATGTATAACGAGAAGGAAGAACAAAATTAGGAACATCCCCCAAGGAGAATCGAATCCAAGATCGGAACATTTTATGCACAACGATTAACCACTGTGCAAAGGGGTATACTTATGAAGCGATATGGTTATTATGAGCTGTTCTCTTTATCGCGCGGGTCGCGGGACAAGGCGCTCGCTGGATCTGCCGCAGTCTTTTTTGCAAGGCCTCGCAAAGTGAAGGGGTGGTCTGAAGGGGGGGGGGTCTGAAAAGGAAATAGTTGAACTGAAGCAGCGACGTCCTCAGTATGACCATCTTTATAGAATGAACAATAACAGATATTTGATTCTTTGCATCAGCAGAATATAATCTTCATCGAAGACAAGCGATGCTACATATTGCATTTCGACACAGTGTGCAGCGAAGAATCCCCAAAATAGAGGCCCGTTTTTAGACTAGTGAACATTGTCAATAAACATTTGGTATAATCGTATTCAACTCAATATTCAACCTTTTGGCCATTATTCAGCACTATTAGACCCGAACTCGATTCGTGCTGAAATATCACCATTCGCATAAGTGACACAACCCTAACTATATATAATAAATAAATAATACAAATAAAACAATACTATATATTAAATTAATAAAAGAAACTTTGTGATTGCATTTTTACGCTTACCCCAAAGAAAGCTACTTAAAAAATTTCTCAACGATTTGACTCTACTTTCACTCCTCATAAATGCTTTCTTACCTTTATTTTGACAACCTTGTTGGAACCTTTTTATTTTACCAACATATCTCTCTACAGTGTTTATACCGGTCTACTGTGATTGAATATCTCTATCCGTGCCATGTACAAAGTGACCGACTGCCTTCACCGGTCAACTATGATTGTCTCTCTGTGTCAGTTTCTCCTAGGCCATGTCTCACAAGCATACTATGGTTTTGACGGCTCAGAAAATCTCGAAAACATATATGAAAGCGGAATAACAATAATAACAATAGTTTTATTATTATTATTATTATTAAAGCATGAAATGATTTATAACGCTACCTCCTCCAATCCCAGAAGATTTTGGGATTGGGAGCTCCACAATTCCAAAATGTGTTTTGTCCGTCCATCCTTGCATTTTCCGTCACGTGACGACGTCTTGTGACCTACACATCAACTCAATTTCCACCTAAATTTAGGCGGAGAAACATGTCGCGTGACTTAGAGAACACCAATCCAGTTTCCCCGCTAAATTTAGCTGAGGGAAATGGACGTCGTAGTGACCGATACAACCATTCAGTTTCCCGCTAAATTTAGCGGGAATATATACGTCACATGACACACCAATACCCTCACCATTTTCCTATAATGTATTTTCATGCATTATAGCACTTTGAAGATAAAGGTCGCTGCCAATTATTATTATTATTATTATTATTATTTACTTTATTTTTATCCACTACTATGATGAAAAGCCAGGAAATGAAACTGCCGTGCGCAGTTTCAGTCTTCGAACCACTACAATGGTCAGCTGCAAGTGTGCAGGAAATACTCAAGACACAGCATTCACATAATTAATGACCAAAAGGAACGACGGAAATTTATTTTGGAATTTATTTTAAAGAAGGAAAGAAACTATGAATAATATAAATAACTGTGCCACATTTAAAAAAAAAGAAGAAAAGATGAGAGGAACAACAATATATGAACCGTTAAAACATAAGCGCAAATCTTTAGACGGAGTCAATATTAATAACGCTAGTGATTATTTATAGATATGTGGAAGTATGCTCAGAATGTTGACTGTTTTGAATCAACTGTTGGAAACGATGTAATCCTCTCTGTTTGGATGATAAACCAACCTTAAATATTTCATAAAAAAAAAGTTGCACATTTTGTTTACTGAGCAACCATCCTCCAGTTCTTTGTGTGATATGGGGTAGGCCAATCAATGTCCTCTCAACAACGCGATTGTGTGCTCCTCTTAGAACTGGTGCTCAATCGCTGTTCATATAATTAGTAAACATTAACTTATGGTTTTACATAGCTCAGCAACAGTTCTATAAGCACATAATTCACTCATCCGATCCGTAGAAAAAATCAATAGAACCCATCCTTTGGGAATGATTATCTACGTTAATGCGAATAGCATCAAACGGTGCGGAGTTATGCGCGTTCGTCAGGTGGCCGGCACACTCTAGATACGCCAGCCCACTCTTGAGGCGATTCTAAATTTGTTGACACTTTCACAGCCCTGCGCACGATCTCCGCAGCCCAGCACGTGCGTTTGTGTCACTTAGGAAGGCGAGCAAAGCACGCGCCATACGCACAAACACTCAAAATGGTACCGACCAGACTTTCTGGCGTCTCAGCTAGTCTCAACCAACGGTACTCTAAACGGTTGTTTATATCTTTACCATAGGACGCGCTTTACAGCGCTGTCACAGCTACCGGTGCGCGCGCGTTCCATGCACGAGGGCTCATTCCGCTCTCGTGCTAAGCCTCACGAGAGCGGAATGAGCCCTCGTGCATGGAACGCGCGCGATGGTAAAGATATAAACAAGTTTTAGAGTGCTTTGAATGACTGCCTTCATAGCTCTGTGGTTAGCGCGTCTGCCTGCTGATCAAAGGGTCAGCGGTTCGAATCCCGCCGGCGCCGGTCTTTTTTATTTATTTATCGACCCGCGGCGTAAGAGGTTAGATAGCCAGATAGATAGATAGATAGATAGATACATAGACGAAAAGTGTGTAGGTAATGAGATATATTGCATTAAATAAAAATCTTTAGCCTAGCCAACGTTTTTCTTGGCCAATCTTCCGGGGAAACACCTATAATCGGTGACAGGTAAGGTTCCCCGGAACCGTCTCCACCTCTTTCCATTTTAGCAGAAAGAAGCAGGAGAGGAGGCGACCTCCTCTCCAGCCTTCGCTCTACCAGATAGAGTGGAAAGCGGGGAGAACCCTTACCCTGAACTCTTGACGTGCCACCGGATGGATGGATAGATGGGTGTTAATGGCTATACCCGCTGAAAAGGAGCGGTAGCTTGCGCCACCTATGCTGAGTCTGAAAAGGACAAAACATATGGTTCCTCCCGCCCTTCTAAGCCGATCTACTGCTCCCTGACTATCACCAGGAGCGGCCTTCAAGAGATTGGGAAAAAAAAAACGCTACTTTTTTTTTTTGTGGCGAGCAGAGTTGCCAATTTTTCTTTGGTCAGACCTTGTCAGCATTACCCCACAGCACCGGACCCACTGGGGGACAGGAGTTGAGACTTTGGGCCAGAGCCACGCGGGAGAGGAGTCCCAATTTTCCTCTGTCCCGCCTGTACCCAGCTGTGCTAGTTGGTTCTGCATCATTCAATTTACCCAGATAATTTCTACCACTCTACTCATTGCTCTCTTGTGACTGTGACCCTTTTCTCTTCCGTCCTTCCATCGTCGCCAACAAGGCCCAGGGCCCCACGGCCGGACCCGTTACTAGGGTGCGACCACCCGTCCCGCGACCTCGCGGTACTGTCCCACAGCTGAGGGCTCGTGTCCCGCGCCCCGCGAAAATTCGAAAGTCTTCAAAATGTCCACGCATTTCCCACTGTCGTAAAATTCATTCCGCAACTCATGGTACTGCCGAACAACGGGGCACGGGGAAGCACGAGGTCGCTGGTAATCGTGTGAATCGAAATGGTACGCCATTATCTATCCAAGCTTGCGAGGAAGCGACCGCCGTTCTTGCAGGAAACCGACGCGCATGCGCCGTTGTGCCCTCTCTCTTTGGTGGCAAAATATTGTAAGAAAAAAAACTCGCCAAAAGTTTAAATATAAAATACTGTAATCATTTTCAAATTGCTGTGTCAATGCGAAGGCAGGGATTTGTTGCTTGATTTTTTTGTGTGTGAAAACAGCCACATTAGCAACGGTCGGAAAAAACATTGTTAAAAATGTGTGTAGGGACATAATGATAAAAGTAAGCGCTGACAAGAAACGACAGCCCGAAAAGATTTACTGTTTCTTATTTCCATTTGATGCATTGAGTTCTGATACAGTCGAATTTTGTTCTAAACTCGTGACACGCCCCAATCTAGGGTGTATGATGTATCTGTGCACCCCCGAATGCTGATGGTGTATAAAAGGTGCACATATGCACCCTGGGAAGGGGTGTATCTGTGCACCTCGTCTGAAGGTGCACTTGTACACCTTTATGGGTGTAGTATATGTGGCAGCACTTACACACCCTGTGGGTGTACCCACTACACCCTTATTTTTGTTTGGCATTAAAATATATCACTGAGAGTGGACATTATTTGAAGCCATTCGCTCACAATACAACTAGCAGGTGTATAAACAGTACAGCATTATAAACGTGTTAACAAAACCTCTCGTTGTGTGCGTGTTAATATCGTAACACACTCTACCCCCCCCCCCCCCCCCCCTCTGCCCCGCGTGTCGCGCATTTTTTCGCTATGCAGGAAGGTGGCCACCTTACCCGTTACCCTTTCAGAGAGGCCAGGGCGAAGCTCCGTGCCCTTCAATACCAAGTGCTCTAGTGTCTCGCTATCATTATGGCGGGCGGCACATAATGTGTCTGTCTCGAGGCACATACGTAACCAGGAAGGCCCCCCCCCCCCCCCCCCCGGGCAAGGTCCTGGCTACGTGCCTGATGATTTGTAACGCTCCTGAGATTTCGCCCTATGCACCCTCGTCCCTCACAGCTGAATTGTCAAGCATATTTTCCTTTCTTATGTCCTGTACATTGTTAGAGCTGATTTTCACCCGCATTTTTTGCCTCCCAAACTTTTCTTTCTGACTCTTTCCTCCCCTTTTCCACTGGAAGTAGTCTGCTCAGTCCCATCACTAGTGTGTAGGTATTTAAATGTAAGCTTTCGGGAGATCGGTTTGTCAATTTTGTGTTCAACCTTTTTACGCATAAATACTTGAATACCTTCCGTGCCCACCGCGTATCATCCATCTCGGTCAGCCTTTGTTCAAATTTCAACTTACTACTAGACGACCAGCCCATGTCCCCCTGTACTCCCTTTTGTGGTGTTTTTCCATGTGCTCCCCGTGCCAATCTGCCTACGCTTCTTTGTCGAATTTCTAATCCCGATTGAACCTCTGATTTCATGCGCAGTACCCCATTGCTATTGAGAGCAGGTCCATAGTGCTGGATTTGTTATGTGGCCTCTCGGAGGCCAGCACTGCGGTTCTAGCGTCAACCCCCCTCAACGCGCAGGCACAGAACGGCCAGTACAAGCGGTCACGGCCACGCGCTCGGGTTGGCGATGCTCCGAACGGGCTCTGCGTCAGACAGTGTTCGAGGTCGGCTATTCTCGTCGCCGCAGCGATTGGCATCATGACCTCCAAGCCGCACGTCCAAAATGCGAAATCGGCGCAGCGGAATGCAAGTAGGAAAATGCCATTCAAATGTCAACATCGAGAGCGCGCACGGAGCGCGCGATGACGAAGGGGCCAAGCGCGCGCCGTCATTGGGTGAGATCGGGGAAAACGAAAGCGCATTAGCGCGTTTGGAGGTAAACAAACGCACGAAGTTCATTGCACGGCCCTCGCGTCCAGTCCATGTGCCGGGTTTGATTATCGATCCTCCCGGGGTGATGCCCGCGACTTCGTCATCAACGAAGGAGGGGCGGAACGAAATAATCCTCTTCCGCCCTTCGAAATTACACGTCGAGAAATAAGCCTTCGGTTCAGTGGCGTTTAGTGTGAGCATATTAGGTCAGTATGTTTACGTAAGGTGTACAACATGCACGCAATATCGTTTCAAAACTCCTTCATAATGCTTTTTTTTTTTCCGAAATTGATTTTGATTGTGATGGTAGTTTTGCAATCTTGCTCTCAGACGTAGTTACTCGGTGCGTCATATTTTGAGCTTGTCTTCGAATCGCGAGCATCTTTTTTCGCCGTATCTTTTGGCGCGCGTCGTGCATTCTTCGGCTATTGTTCACGGCCGATAAAGAGTTTTTAGATTAGCATTTTGGTCACCGCGGTAACGGAGCTCGTGCTGTCACACCGAAACACAGACGGAAGAACGCGCCGGGCGGCGCCCACAGTCCACAGCGTGCGCTGTTCAAACTCGACAATGTTGGTTCAAAACAAAAAGAAAAAAAAATATCTTGTATGTTGTACATTTTCAGAAATCCCTACATAAACGCGCTTCTCCGCAATACACACACACAACACACAATACAAAGAGAATTTGGCATATTTAGACAATGAGCCAAACCAGTGGCCTTGCACGCGCTCCAAGTTTGGTCGCGCAGACGCCGTAGCAAAAGGGGTGATGGCTAAACTCGAGAAAAACTTACAAAAAGAATGTCGATTACTGGGGTGTCGAGTAACGCATCACGAGGACAAACAGTTCCCGCACTCTGTTTCACATTAATTCGGAACGCAGCCGACGCTATGAGGCAGCCAGATCAAGCCGCGCCAAAATTGCACCTGTCACGACGCTCTGTCGTCCTGTTCGTTTGCTGCGCGGACTTGCTAAACCGATCGCGCGCAGAGAAATGCGCGCAGAATCGCGTCACGCCGCGTTCGCTGCACGCGATGGGTCTCGTCAGCAACACTACTGACTGGGGACACCTGCTTGGCGTCTGATATTCCGCAGAAGACAGCGACGCCTCCATGCGCACGCTCAGGACGACATCCACAGTAGACTAAAGACCCGCAGAAGGCGTTTATTGAAAGAGTGTATTCTACCATGACAAAAGAGCGGTTTGAGGACAGACGCTGCTGGGGCTCACCGTTTGCGCAGTCTTGCTCGTCGTCGGGGCAGTCCTTGACCCCGTTGCACCACTTGAACTCATCGATGCACTCGTTGGACGTCCGGCAGAGGCGTTGTCCAGGCGGGCAGTACTCTGCACTTGCAGTTGCAGTCGCGATCGAACGTGGAGCGTTTGCCCTCCTAGATGACGAAAGAACAAAGAATGTTCACATACAAACCGCACATATAGGATAGAAATCCGTTTTTCGGTCACCGTAAGGCGGCAGTGGTAAGTGCTTCTTGCAACGCGTCAATCCGGTCTTCTGATGTCCTGGCGCGCCAGCACGGAAAGAGCAGATATACGTTGCACAAAGTCCACGATGACGACTGTTTTGGATCAAAGAGCCTGTGTGCACTCATCGACACTGTTAGCGCGAATAAGCCATCGCCGGTTTTCTCCGTTTTTCTCTCAGTGTTGAAAAACAGTCATAAAAAAAAAGCTATAGTGAGGAAAGCGCTCGGTTGGGGAACTTACCTAAGTGGTAAATTTTGATGTCCGGAAGTAGCATTTAGAGGTAAAATGCGAAGAACCGCAGACGTCGTGTTCGCGCTAACAGTGTCGCGCAGCCTACCTTCCTCTTCAGTGTCATCCAAAAGACAAATGCACTATCAAAGTAAGTTTTTCACCTAAATCAACTGACTGAGTCTATTTCTCCTCAGAGCAGTATGAGGTTCAGTCCCTGCTATCTGCGAAGCCACTTCCGACGAATCACAAGGGCCTATGGGGAAAAATGATCGAGCGAAACGTCATGTATGCTGACATTTTTAACCCTGGAGGGTGGGGACAAGAAGGACAAACACGACACAGATTTGTGTCGTGTTTGTCCTTCTTGTCCCCACTCTCCAGGGTTAAAAATGTCCATATTCAACCAGCTCGCCTGCCCCCTTGCCTTAATTAAAAAAAAAAAATGCATATTGTTTCTGCAGATATGGCTTTTTTTTTCGTTTTTTTTTCATACTGTTTACCACAAGAAAGAAGGGTCCATTTTTCCAATCAAAAGTTCCACGATATATGGTGCGAGCTGTTTCGAAAATTCAGCATCAACTGCGCGAAACATCTCGGCCTCTAAACTCGCCAAACACAAAGTTGGAGCCGAAGTTGACGGAACGCATTCATTGGCCTATCACGACGATGACTTCGCGCCTTTTTTCGCCGACGTCCAATCGGAGTGCTCCGCGAACTTTCGGCACCAACTTTGTGTTGGACGAGTTAGGGACCCCGGTGTGGGCTCCTTGAAATACAAAAAATACAGACACAAAGTTGGCCGGGGGGGGGGGGGGGAGGGCGTTAGTAAGAACTATATATAACATTCCTTGCTGACACGATGCCGTTAGGCAGTTATCAGCCAGAATATTAGCTTGTTTTCTCGTTTAAAGTTCGTCCGACTTTTTCAGAACGTGCGTAACCACCAATAACCAAATCTGTCTTGTTACCGAGACGCTGTAGAATATGGCAGCTTACAAAATACAGGGTGTGGCTTATATTATGTGCTCACTCTTCTTGCCGTCGGCGACTCCAGGTTTCACACTCGCGACACGCAACGCGGTTGAAGGGAAGACAAAGCAAGAGTTACCGCAGTGGCTGAGACGCTGCTGCAGACGAGCGACCAGGGCACAGGCAATAAGAACCAAACTTCGCCATGGCGCACTGGAGGAAGGCGACGCACACACGCGGAGCGCCTTGCACTCGCGAGACGTCGTACGCTCCTCATTTCTGAAAGATCTCCTCACGGTCGGAGCAGCCACTTCTGTGTAATCTCGCTCACGGAAAACGAGAGAAAGAAGAAAAGACACAACACAAAAGTGCGGCTCGGTTTTTGTCCAAGATAGGGATCGGTCGAGTACCGGTCGGAAACGAGCGTCTTTCCGAGATAAGGAGGTGCTCTAAGATTTACGGTTGACGAATGCCACGTGACTAAAACCGAGTAAACGGCGCGAGTAGTCTCCGCTCGAAAGACGTTAGCGAGGCGGCGAATGACCTACAGTCCGTAAAAGGGAACCGCTATCGCTGCTTTACGAGCCGCGTGGTGAGTCGATGCAGTGCAACGACGGGCGTTTCATCCTTCGCCTGCAACCGTACAGCACCCTTTTAGTTTACACTGTCGACAAACGAGACTGCAGAATTCGACGAAGACATGGTTATGGTAATCGGGACTCCCGAGCGCGCAGAGCTTGACGCGATACTCTGTCTCACCTTGCGATTGACCACACAAGACGCTCGAAGCCATTCTAACCAATCCGGTGCTTTTGAGCGTACCGCGTGACTGAACGCACTGCGCTCTTCGCTGTAGCTTATCTAGAACGTCACGTGACACTTACGTGGCAGTGGACTGGCTCCGATGTCTTGTAGCGGTCCAGCGTTAGGTGGGGCAGGCGCGAGGCGTAGGAAGGGTTCGTACTTTGTTCACCAACACCGTGATTCACATACGGATACACGAGAAGGTGAACTGATCGGTTGCTCGGTACAAGCGTAAGTGAGACCTTCAACCATCCAGCAACGATCTCGCTCAGCCGACAACCTGTGATACTATAAAAATAATATTCGTGACGGCTATAGAGGCCTGAATGAAGGACCAATCATGGAATAAAGTTGCTCGCTGTTTTCGGGCGACGGGCACGGTAATTGTTTAGTAACAAAGCGTCTGGGTGACACAGCGGACGCGAACAAAAACAATGACGCATTCCCGCGTCTCGCTCAGTCAGGTTATTGACGAACATCGAATTCTACTCACCAAGGTTTGTACCCCGGATAGGCCGATGCGGCCTATCCGGGGTGAATATTCGCCGAGAAACTGAAGGAGAGGAGTAGAAGAAATGCCCAGCTCTGGTTGTAACGATTAGTGGGTAAACCTAAAGACTGGCTGGCTTTCTCTCACTGCGTCACTCGTCGAACACGTTCGAATACGAAAGCCAAACGCCGGACGTCGACGTTCCACGTTCTAGCGCTGTTCGGCGAGCTGCCAGTGGAGACAAGGCCTGCAGCACAGGCTACCCACTAACCGTTACAACCAGAACTCAGCCTTGTCGTCCCGCCCGAGCCCTCTTCTGCTCGCCTCACTCAATTTCTCGGCAGACAGTCTTTCAGTGGTGAAGGATCAGCAATAAACCGTCAATCGAATGTTCGTTTTAACTGTTTATTTTTTAGCACTTTATTTTTAACGCCCGGATCGCACTTCCTTTCAATATGCTTCGTTTCGAAGAACTTTCCAGGAGAACTCTCTGGCAGCCGCCATTTGTGAATGCAGCGACTAAGGAGGTTATCAGTACTGGGAGGGCACGTTGCAATATTGGTGAAGCCCTAGTCATAAAAAGTTTAAACGATGCTCTGATCAACGTGACCGCAGATCGCGTTGGCCTGCTGTCGATCCGGTCGCGTTGCCCACAACACCTCGTGTGAAATGGATGGTTGATTGTAGAGGATTCCTTGCAAGCTTGCGCGCGCTCCGTCCGGAAGGTTTTATCAGATCGAAGGCTATAGTCTGTTTCACGTTGTGTTGTACCGCAGGAAAGGCTACCAAGCGCGAGCTCCCTGCTTTGGGCATCTGGGCAGCACAAGCTCTCGTGCACCAAGAGGCAGCTGCCAGCGCTATGAGCTCGCGCTTCTGGCCTTCGGTGCGGTACAGCATAAGGTGAAACGGGCAGAGAGAACTATCTACGGTCACGTGATGTGGTCACGTTGGCCTGATAAGTGAGGAGGGTCAACGAAGGTGAGAAAGAGGCGAGGCGTCCAAGGAGCATTGCTTGTGGAGGCTATGCGGCTGACGTCATGCCCTCTTCCTACCTTCTCTATCCTAAAGCCCGCTATGCATGTTTCAAAAAGTAGCGCAAGGTGCGTCGATGCGCGGCGCGTTAGCCAACGGTGCAGCGCTTGGGAAGAACATGGCGGCACAGCGCAGCACTGGGCTAGATTTCAGACGCCATGAATTTCCCAGAAGTGGCGCGCGGCACGTGCACCTCGAGCGCTTCCACAGCAATGAGATGGCGCCACTTTTCCCCGGGATAGAGGGGCTTTATTCCATCCTCCTGGCCAGCGACCCTGTCAGCCGAGACGTTTCTGCCACCTGCCTGGGGTGCGGAAACTCGCTCAGCGCGACACTGCTCCCCGCGCTGTATTCGGAGTTCGCCGGCATTTCTTGAAAGTTTTTACTTTATTTGCCTATTCAGGATTTTGTGTTATCTTCCTCTGTCAGAACCGGGAATACCAGCGCTCGTATCCTGCTCGGCCTTCGCGGAAGCAGACGGGAACGCAGACGAAAGCTAACGCCGACTGGCCCGCGATGCGGGCCTTTCGACGTTGCTTCGAGGAACAATTTATGTCCGTTGAGATATTTTCCGGAAAGCTTTCGCGGTCTTCACGAAAAATAGCTGATCGGATGCGGCGCAGGGGCCAGGTCAAGAACGAGTGGAGCTCCTCCCACCTCTTGTCACCTGAGCGGAGCGATCGGTGTGAGAGGATGTCGCCTTCTCTCAGAATTCGCTCTCCCTAAAGTGGAAAAAGAGGTAGGAGAGGCTTCCCGTTCTTGACCTGTCTGTCTCAGTTCGTCCCTTTGCTTCGGTGCTGGGCGGAAAAACAAGCCCCCCTCAAGGCGTGGCCTAAAAGGGTACGGATCACGCTCCGTGCGATGGTGTTTCAAGAAAACCAGTTGCGTCATCTGGTGGTCCAAAGTAGGAAGCATTGGTATGTTCCTGACGCTCTGTCTCCACAGGCGAGCCAGCGTTTCCCAAGCCTCACTATGTCGTCCTCGTGCATTCCGGACAAAAATCTAACCGCTGCTTTTTAAAGCAATAGCTTTACAGGTGACACTTTGCAGAGGATTTCGAGCTCCCTGGGCTGTCCTTCTCTCCGCTCTTGGCACAAAACAAAGCCGCGAGGCAAAAAAAAAAAAAAAACAACTTCATTTTGAAATATTATCTATGTACTTATATTAAAGCTTAGAAAGCACCTTTCTCAAGGTTTCATTTATATTTTTCTTTGCTTATTTTTTAGCAATTCGTTGAAGTCCGCTAATAAATAAAGCCTTTACAATTTTTACAAACGTTTGTTATGCAT
The DNA here is from genome assembly GCA_037355805.1 of Ixodes ricinus. Classification (NCBI taxonomy): domain Eukaryota; kingdom Metazoa; phylum Arthropoda; class Arachnida; order Ixodida; family Ixodidae; genus Ixodes; species Ixodes ricinus. The sequence goes on along the minus strand of JAZHYW010026509.1, from coordinate 1,338 downwards.
ATAAGAGGAACTGATTTATGGACTGGCAATGTTCTAGACACCGACAGTTTGCCGTTAATGGTTCACTCAAAGTTAACCGCAGCCAATCAAAGTGGCAGATCTGAATTTCTGGCCGTCGTCTATTTTGTCTTCCCACTATATTAATTTATGCTCAAGTAGCGCCTTGAAGGCATCATCGAGAAAGAGGGAAGTGAATGCACATCAACATGGGTATACACGAAATATAACTATAAGCGAGCGAAAGGTTTGAATCGAGTTACTGGATTCGCTCCGTGTCCTTCGCTGGATGGTTGAACTCTGAGGTTTATGACATAAAGTTAGCACCCCGTATCAATTCATATCTAAGAGGAAGTATTCAGATGCCGTCATCGGTATAGGGGCTGCGGGTAAAGCAACTTATCGTATGTTATGACCAAAAGCATTGACACGTGAAAGGAATGCGGTGAGTTCTTGCTGTCAGCGCGTGCGATAACGTCAGATCACACGGATATATGGCCGACAGTGAATACTCCCTATACACAGTAGACCAACCTCTATAGCTTTGGCTAGATGGCATAAGCCGCCACCCGATTTAAAGGGTTCAGCAGTATCCATCCATCCATTCATCCGTCCATCTATCCATCCATCTGCATACGCAGACGCTCCACTTCACGCGAATCTGGTTCCTGCACACGCGTATAGTGCACTGCCCACACCTTGTGTGGGAACTGCGCGTTGCCCCTCCTTGTGTGGGCTTCTTTGTAATAAGCGGCGTTGCCCTATAGGGGGCATTCACTGACGTAATTTGTCCATCATTTTGTTCGTGATGAGCCGTTTGGCATGTGCCCACCCGTGCCGAAGGTCTAACGTTTCAATAGTTCCACATTGAGCCCTAAAAATGAGCAGTGCACAGACGCTCAAGTCTTGTCACGCCGACGTCGAAAAACACAATGGCGGATTAACGTCATGTGAATCCCGGATGCTTACCAGAGTGCATCGGCACGCTGTCCTCGCGCATTTAGAATGGCCATTCAGTGAGCACGTGCAGGTGTTGCAGTCTCTTGTCTTGATGATCGTATTCACCTGCAATAGAAGCCAAGTATTGGACACGACTGCGCAAATTCACATCGTATAGTGCTCGTACCAGCACGCGCATGTCCCGCCGCGTTGGAAAGCGAAGGCAGCGCGGGCTATGCCGCATCGCTGAAAAAGAACAAGAAAAACAGAATACATATATCGTCATAGCTGTATTTCAGATTTATCAATCAAACCGCCATATGCGGATTTGGGTTCTATGAAGAACGTAGCAGACAATGATGTCCGGTTTCGCCCCTTCATGGCACGTGCCGCCGTCTTTCC
>JAZHYW010026507.1:0-119313 GCA_037355805.1 Ixodes ricinus | reverse complement strand
AAATGGCTCTTTGATGTTCTGTGCTACCAGGTCCTCGCGCTCCAAATCTACAACCGGGCACTCTGTGGTTCCGTCGTCGAACTGCCAGGCTTTGTGAGTATAGAGGAGGCTATGGCATGACACTACCAGTGGCTCTCGAACCGGAAGATCGGAAAATGGCGGATTATCGCCAATATTTCGCGAGGCTCCTCTCTCACCCCGCGGAGGACTTGCACATTGCCACGAACATACGCACGTCAACGTTACAGACATGATATTAACCGAGTCACGGCAACCAATCTGTTTCCGGCGAATACGTTGCACTACAGAAATTTCACAATATACAAGTTACTAAATATAATATACGTTATACTAATGTTAGATTAGTGGGCTCATTGGGAAGGGTTTTAGACAAAGGAGGAAAGCGAAAACAGTCGCTTTGCACTTGTCGTTGCATTGCTTTGATCCGCCGACGTGATTTAAACGCTGATTAACGCATGAACACCTTTACACCCGGTTAAAAGCGCATTGATGTTTGCACTCTTCCATCTCTGGCGTCCATAGAAGGCAAAGAGTTCGATATGCCAGAAATACGGCTTCAAATTCCGGCTCGGGTCTCTCAATTAAAATGCGTCAGGAGGCGCTGTTGCGTTTTCCGTCCCCGCAATCTTCCAGTCAAATGGGAATACAAACAATCGCCACCTTGACACAGCTCTTTGCAACATCCATGAAATATTTTATCATCCATTCTCCCGGTGTTTACCTCAAGGATCGGTTAGCTAGAGATACGTTGGAGATATCCGGATACTCCGGTAAGACTACCGATCACCAGGATATGAATGACAGGGCGAAAAGACCTCGTTAAATATCCCACTTCGTCAAGCTCAGAAGGCCTACCGCGAAACGAAGAATCGGGGTCGCTCGGGGGCAAGGGACGGCATGTTTTTACACGAAAAGGGTCGACAAACCCGATCCATAAAAATGGCGTCAGGAGTCGCTGTAGCGTTTTGCGTCACCAAAAACTTCGAGAGGGCAAACAATCTCACAATAACACCGCTCCTGGCAACGTCTTATGGAAATATTCCATCACCAACTCTTTAGGTGCTTACAGGATCGGTGAGCGAGATATTTGTCGGAGGCTTTCGCACGACCGCCGGTCACCTTTTATGTATTAAAGAGCAGAGCATAAGGACTTCGCTAAACCTCCAACTTCGTTAATTCACTAGCACTTGCGTGTCCAAGAACACTGTGGAATAAACAAGCTCGAAAGTCCTTCCGAAACAAAGCGACCGGGAGTCTCTTGAAAGGCAAGAGACGGTTTATGTTTGTAAACACGAAAACGGTCTATAGAAATGTTGCTGCCATAGTAAGTGACTCTCGTATAAACAAGCAGCGTTAGCTGTTTCGTCCATTGTCCTTTCGTCTCGGCGTCTCCGCAAGCATCACAGGGTGAAGAGGCAGCGCGACCTCCTGATCGACCTCGAGGTGCCCTCGCTGGGAGTGCTCATGAGGCAGAGAATCCAGAAGAGGATCGCGGACGCGCCTCCAGTGGAGGCAGACAACACCCTGGACCGAACGCCGGTCGCCAGGGAGCAGCAAGTGGCCGCGGGCGCCGGGAACGCGGCCCCGTCGGCACCCGTCGAGCGAGCCTGGAAGCACAGCGGCTACTTCGGCCAGGACATGTCCACCAAGACGAGGGTCTTCACCTTCCCCATTGTGCGCACCCAGAAGAAGCTTACGGAGGTATATAGACGCCACGCGCCAAATTACGGCCGCCATTGCTGACCTTCTCTTGTCTTACCGAGATGCCGAACCACTGAAGCAGGGGTTTAAGAGCCCCCAAAAAGGCCATTGCTGGGAAGAAGGACACAGTAGAATACATAATGGCAATGAACTGTCCTGCTGTGGTAATCAAAAGTGAAGTAAACGGAGTAAAATGAAACAAAGACGGAAGGTCGGTTATGGCGGCGCCCATGCACAGCTGCGAAATGCCGAGGCTCGATCTGAAATGGGCCGTACAAATTGGCGCCTGCTCGTAGCAATCTAAACCTTTTGCCCTTGTATCTATCCAGGTACCAGCGGCTCAGCTTGGCTGAGCATAGCAATGTAAACCTTTCGCACGCTTGCTGTGACGTGGCGGCTTGGCATAGGTCCACGTCACCGCGTCCTGCAGCTGTTGCTATGGAAATCAGTGATGACGTATGGTGAGGAAAAGAGCCAGGCCCTGTCTTTTATATCGTATTGGTTGGTGCATACGGTGGTACCAATTATACTATGCAAAATATCACAGAGAGAAAAGAATTAGCAAGATGACCTCTTGATATCAGCTGGCAAGCTAAATTTAGTAGTACTACAGTTGCCATAATCTATTAAATTGTCACGTCCACAAGAAGCCATGTATACCATAAATATAAAGTCGGACGCTTTAGATAATATAATTTTAATAATGTAGGTTACCAACAAATTATCTATGTTGTGCTTGTGCTCAAATCAATATATCTAAATTGTCATAAAAACAAAAATTTGCCTATGGGAAATATTTGAGAAAAAAACTATCAAGTTGTTGGGCAGTGTATATAACAAAATGAAAGCTACATTAGCTTTATTGAAAACGTAGATATGAAAAATGAAAGGCTACAGAGAACTATACATACAGGATCAACGAAACGCCTTTATGCTTTCAGGCGTTTCCACTGCAGTGAATGAAGGAGTCAACTGAAAAACCAAACAAAGTGTGATCAGAAGCTGTTAACAGTTTCTCTGACCTTTCTCAACGGACGTTAAACAAAACAAAAAGCTCACAACCTTTTATTTGTTTATTTGTTCATAATATTCGCGCCTCTCCCTGTGCGCAGGACCAAGAGGGCCGGCCCACACGGCAATGGAAGAACCTCATGGAACCGCGCAAGCCAGACGACACTGCCGTCACCTCCAGGCAGAAGCTCAAGCGTCGTGCCGTCAACCAACTGCCCGAAGTCGCCCCAGCGTACCTCGGAGGAGACGTCGCGTCCGACCTCTACCCTCCCGAAAACCTCTCGCCGACGGTACCGCCGCCCAGGTGCGACTGCCAAAAGTCCCCGGCCAACCGGTCCCTGGAGGACCTCCTGGAACTCGTGCCGTCCATCTCCCGCACCATCCACAAGAGCGCCAACGGAAGCATCATCAAGGAGATCATCAGGGCCTCGCTGTCCAAATCGCTGGAGCTGGAGCGCGTCTACGGGCAGCGCGATTGCCACTGCAACTGCCAAGTGTCGTCGGCGCATTTCGTCAAGGGCGCCGCCGGCGTTACCGTCAGGCCGCAGTATAAGATCCTTACTTGGGACTCGGCCAGGGGAGACGGACAAGCAGCAGCTCGGGCGTCGAGGCTACCCAAGCGAACACGTCTCCTCCTTCGTATAGGTAAGTTGTGTCTTATTCAGCACCTGTTGACCACTTCGTTCGCAGTGACCGCCTTATCAAACCTTGGAGGACGCGAGGGGCCCTGCAACGACTTTTGACTGGTTTTTAATTTGCACCGAACCCGATCGCACTGAACGCAGTAACTTAGTGCAACTTTACTTTTCTCGAAATTCGCTTTATCGTAAAAGTTGTACGCCAATTAAAATTATAAAAAATGAGCAAAAAATAACCTGCGTGACGCCCTGGTCTGGCTTGGTGGCCAATGAAGCGTGACTGCAGCGACTGGCCAATCGACTGCGGCTTTCATTGATGGTCGCTTCCTGCAGCAGCCACGTGGGCGTCAACGGCTCGTTGCCAGCCCTCCACCGCGCTTGCCGGCACGAATTTACCGGGGTCTGTCGGAGTTGGAGCTCCGAGTCCTCGATAGAAGTGCGGAGCTCGGAGTATAACTGTACGAGCTTAGACACTCCTCGTAAGCGTCCGAAGCGCGCTGGCGAAGCCGCTCAAGTTCCCGGCAAGTTCGGGCGGGTCTCCTGTGGTCTCGCGTATTTTCGTATTCGTATTTTCGCTTTAAGGACAGAACGAGCGGGTTAATAGGGATAATTAAACTTGAGGAAGCATCCTCAAGTTAAATGAGGATGCTTCATTAAACTTGAGGAAGCATCCTCATGCATCCCCTGGTCCTGGCTTGGGTGGCCAAAGTAGAAGAGAAGCGACTGTCACCGGCGTATTCGTATTTTCGCTTCTTGCAAAATGTGCCGCCGGCGTCGTGCGTCGTTTGTTAGGATCCGCGAGTGGCATGGCCTCCGATGTGCTTCGGCGGCAAGGAACATGGCGGCGCCTGAGGCATCCATATCGTCGGCGGCCGCAACCTCGGCAATAGCGAAACGTGGCCGTCCACGCCAGTACACCGCGGACGAACTAAGGGAGCGGAAGAACGACATTCATGCTTTCGCCTTCACAACTCATAAAAAGTGCTACAGTGTCCACGGAATTTTGTTTTTTCTTTCCTTAATTGAACATTCTTTGGCTAGTTGTTCCGGATGTCGTGAAGCCGCATTTCGTGAAGCCTGAACCTATGACATCCCATAATGCAACGCGTACAGTGTTGCATTATGGGACGTCAGAGACCTACACACCCATTCAGTTCCTTCACTAAATTTAGTGGGGAAGTTGAATTGGTCTATAGGTCACGTGACATCAATTTCCCCGCTAAGTTTAGCGGGGAAATCGTGGTTGGGTATAACTAGGCTCCTTTCGGGAGTTTATTTATAACTTACAAAGAAAATAAGCCAATGATTTTCAGTGTTCATTGTGTTTGAAATGTCGGCGTATTTCGGTGACCTGCTTCGGACGAATGCTAAAAACGGCCATTATTGGTGAAAAAAAAAACTGAGAGTGTATCTTTAAGAGGGAAGGGATTCGACAAAAACAGCCCTAGCTGGAGCAAACATTTCCAGAAATCTTTGTTTTTCGGTTAAAACCGAAAATGCTATACGATATCCACTTCACGCGAAGAATTTCCGCAATAATCATAAACCCAATATTTTTTTTTGAAGGGTGAACAAGTGACTAGTACATTTATCTGGTACATTTTCGTCTTCCAGGGACATGAACCGGTCCGTCAAGTATCCGACTCCGACCACAAAGACCGGCTGTCCTCGGCGTGTCTTCGTCAAGTACCCTGGCGAACCGCTTCCGCCAGCTGCGAAAGACTGCCGGAAACTCTGGCTCCTGAGCACACCTTCAAGAAACAGACCTTCTGGGAGTGCGTGGACACCCAATCCTCGGAGTGCAACGGGAGCACCAAGGCCACGAGTCCTTTTTTAGGCCTGGACGCCGGCGTCTCAACCAGACCAACTGGCGACGTCGGCGGAGCTCGGGTGTCCATGGCATCGTTCACGCCGCCCACAACCACAACCTCGTCCACGAGAGAAAGAGCCTACCCAACCCCTTCAGCCGCACCGCCCACAACGATAGCATCATCAGCAAGAAGAAAAATCGTCTCGTCGACTCCAGTCACCCTACCCACAACGACAACGTGGACAATGACAGTTTCGTCAAACTCAGTTACCTTACCCCCCAAAACAGCCTCTTCAACAACCAGGACAACCGTTTCAGCAACCTCAATCACAACAACCACGTCAACAAGCGCGACACTTCCGTCAATATCCTCAAGGCCGAAAACAACGTTCAAGGAGCAGGAGACTGCGAGAAAACGAACGCAAAAGAGGACGAAGAGTACGAATACGATCCTCGTCTACAGCTATGCATAGTGTATCCACGATGGCCTTCACCCCAGAAAAAAGCTTTTCCCGTTCTACAAATTCAAGTCATCCCCTTGCCCGAAGTTCCTCAAATCGACAACTTCAGAAAACGTCAAGTTCAAGCACCGGCATCACTACAGAAGCACAGCGTCCCGCGCATCATTCATAACGGCGATGAACACAACGCGAAATCCTATTGCAGCGAGCAACGATTCCCCAGCTTTTCCTAATCCAACTTCCACCTCCACCCTCTCGACGGTCTGCATGAACCTGACTGCCGAGCAGATCGCTCGGATGAGGAAGGTAAACCATACGTTGGCTGACACGCTGGCCTCCATGTGTGTCCCCACTCCAGTGATATGCGCTTACCCGGGTCAAAAGAACTGCGTCCTTCCGGATAGCGTGAGGGTACAGACCCACGTCTCGCATTACCCCAGATCCACTCACCACAGCTTTCTGCTCGGGAGAAAACAAGACGGAGTCCAAGGCAAGACCGACGGAACCTCTTTGTCGACTCGCGGTGCGCACGTGGTACACCAGCACCCGCAGGCACGCAACGCTACCGTGTTCCCTTATCCCTACCACGAAGCACCCAGCAAACACCAGTGAAGCGACGGGGAACTCGTCCGAAATCGAGCCCTACACTCGTCGAGAATCCCGAACGTCTGGAGCCCGCCATGGCAGCCAGGCGTCTACGGCTGAATCTGCGGTCAGAGCAACGTACCCGGAGAGAACCTCCGGTCAAAAGTTTGTGCTCACCGGAGGAAAGTGGTTGCGAGGCGCTGGTTCCAGTCGTGCTCCGAAGAACAAGGAACTCGACAAGCGAAGCCACACGAGCGTCGCGTTGCAGCATCTTGAGCAGGAAGGACATGAACGGGAGGCTGTTCCTATCAAGGTGAACGTCGTGAAGTCGAGAATCAGCGTGAACGCGGTGCTTGACGTCAACCAGTGTCGAGGGCCCTGTTGTTCCAGGAAAGTCACGACGAAGCCAAGGCGTCACACGGTCGTCGTGAGGACGGTACCTATTGGGGACGACGACTACGAGTACTACTACGTTTACGACGATGACAAGAGTTCTGGAAGCCAAACGGAGACTACCGCTTCTCACAAATATTCAGTGCACGATACCGTCCCAGAATAACGTCTGTGCCAAGCGTGACCGAGTGGTTCTGCCGAGGTGGACTCGGGTAATATTTAAATTGATGACGCACATTAAATAAACAAAAAAATTGTTCATCCCTGAATGGAGACGATAGCAAGCAAGCAAAACTTTATTTTGTGTAGGAGCCTACGTCCTGGTCCGGACGGCCCGTCCGGCCCACGTCTCGCGGATGGATTCCGCAAGGGGACCGGAGTGATTAATTAGTGTTTCTAGTGCGGTGGGTATGTCGGTGCCCGTGGGTGGAGCCAGCCATTCCTCCCAAGAAATGATGTGTGAGAGGGTTGGGGGAAGGGTGGGTGGGTTACAAGACCAGTAGGTGTGAGGGATGGAAGGGTATTCTCCGCATTTTGGGCAGGTGGGGGAGGCGGGTCGTTTGTAGATGTGGTGGAAGATGTGGTGTGATGGAAGAGAGTTGGTTTGAGCTTGCCTGATGAGGGAGGATTGTTGCCTAGACATGGTCTTTGGAGGTTGAGGGTAAATGGTCCGCTCTTCACGTTGTTCTTTTAACCTCGACTTCCGCAGGGCTCGGTGAGCGTTCCTTGTTGCGCCTACTGCACTCTAAAAAAAAGGGTGTAGTGGGTACACCCAGAGGGGGTGTAAGTGCTGCCACATATACTACACCCACAAAGGTGTACAAGTACACCCCCAAGACGAGGTGCATACATACACCGTTTTTAAGGGTGCATATGTACACCCTTTTATACACCTTCAGCATTCGAGGGGTGCACATATACACTCCATAATGGGGTGTGTAACTACTCCTTCCTTACACCCTCACTGTCGTTTCGGTGTGCAGGTACACCCAAATTTGAGGTGTAAACGTATTCCCTTTTGTACACCCACGCAATTTTCGGGGAGTACAGATACACCCACCAACAGGGTTTACAATGGCACCGTTGTTTACACCCACCCCGCTCATAGGGAACATAGATACACCTCATTCAATGGTGTACCATTGCACCTTTTGTGCACCTACCTCAAGGAAACCCATAAGAAATGTACGCGCCCAGGTGGTTTCAAAAAGGCAGGTAAACAGACACAAGGGTTTGTTTTCAAATCTCCTAGAAGTTTATTAGACAGCCTATTCCGTAAACAAGTACAAACGTGCAAGCAATCCGTGATATGTGAAGATGTATAGCGGAGCTGTTACACAACTGAGATTACTGAGCAAACAAGAACCGGGTGATTCTTAGGTAGTGTCTATTCTCCCAGCAGCCGGCAGAATTATTTACCCGAAATTCTGCCGGCAGTCGCCACTCATTGGCGATACAATCACTTCATCGAACGACGTTTCATCGACACGCGATATTTCATAGACAGCTCAAACTAGCTCTCTTATCGTAGCTTCCTTTTTTCTCTTTGTAATGAGTTGCCTTAGAGTGTACCCGCGAAGTGACATGTACGGGTGGCACAGGTGGAGTACAATTTTTGTAATGAACCGCCGCAGACTGTTTCCACGAAGCGACGTGAACGGGTGGGCTGGGTCGGTGAGCACGCGCCTCAGAGACACACGCGCGACGAAATGTCCCTACAGCGTGCATTTCGCGTAACGAGTGACGATGAAACGTTAGTGTCGACGAAACGTGTCTACGAAACGCGTATCAACGAAAAGCTGTCCATGAAACACGTTTTCACAAAACGCTGGGAGGATAAGAATGTCAGTATTCTACCTGCAGTTATCACATGATTGTAGACAGCTAATGTCAGGCGACTGCCGATAGATTTTCGGGGGAAATTGTTCTCCCGGCTGCTAGGAAATAGCCGCTGCCTAGTTTTCGAGGTAATCCGAACGGAACGGTCAATTGCTGCAAAGGAGTAGGTAGCTGCGCACTTACGATGAAAATACCGGACTTGAAATACGTAATCCGAGATATATGTCGACACGGGCGCTGCAGAACCACACAAACACAAAAACGAAAATAAATGGGTCTGCGAAGATTCAACACGATGTGGCAGAAGCAGTAATTTGCCATACCGAACAGTTAACGCATCACATGAATTCCTTGGGCTTTTTGAAGAAATCGCTTGTTGCCGATGCACGCGTAGGACTTTTCAAACACTGGAAGCCTTGGTACACTCGAATACGTTGTCGCGGACGAAATCTCCGGCAGCCCCGCTGGTCGCAGCACAGCACACAAGAAACTAGGCCGGGAATCAGACATTCCGGGATTGGAAAGAGCTACTACGTCACTCGTGAAAACTTTACCACATGATCACGCTCCTGCCATTACCCGCGCCCAGACAGCGGAGTCAAGGGATGAAAAAGAATCCGGTTCATTGGTCCGGCGACTGCGCACCTTCTTCAAAGCTTTTAGCTTAGGGAGAGAAAGAAAAGAGAGGAATAAGAAAATAACAACTCCTTCAAGGCCAAAAGGGGGGTGCCCTCGCAAAGGCTTATCTTCAGGGTTATTCCAACAATGAACACGACGAAAGGATTTGTCCCTTCTATGCTCTTGAAAGTTCGACCCAAAGTTAATAGTGCAGTGGGTGCTACTCGTGGCCTTGGCCTTCAGGCAGGTGCCGTTCTCTGTCTTATCTCTAGCCTGGAGACTATACACGAACTCAACTCTCCTACGTCACGCCGCGGTGGTGGCGCGTCGGTCGCACTTCCGGTCTGGGGTGGTGGGCAGAAGTCGCCGTGCGAGACATGCATTCCTGTGTTCCTTTGGAAGAAACCAGACAAAAAGCCTGCCTTCTCGTCAAAATGCTGCGACGGGGGCTGTACCAAGAGAGTCTGGAAAGGTTTGAAGATCAGTTTTCATGTGTTTCTGCCCCCTCCGTTCGTCCGAGAACGTGGATAGTAGCCGTGAAAAGGGCAAACCAGACGCTGTCGAACCGCGATTGCTTGTGCGGGCAACACTTTGTGGTCGCCACATGTATTTGCTTTGTTCCAACATGAACGAGAGAAAACCGCCAAGTTGTCCGGACCACCCGCGGGTTCAGTGCGTCTTCGAATTCACACGGCCGCCTGATCGTTCGAACTTTCGTCTGCTCTTTCAAACTTGTCTGCTTTTTGTCGTCTGCTCGTTCAAACAAAAGGCCCGTAGACCAAACTTTGACCGGGTGATTGCAATAAGAAGTAATTGCAGGCCTCAAAAGACTTAAGTAGGCTCGGTGTAAACAGTAGATACAAGATGTTGATCATTGGCACCAGTGGCCATCACCGACTTGTTACGCTTGGTCTGTTCCCGCTTCCGATTTTCAGTATCGACGTCGATCATCGCCGCTACCTTCTACACTTCTGCAGCACGAGCGACGTCGCCACCGAAAATAGCTAGAACAATCTCATCATGGTTTTGGCGTCCATTCTGCGGCGTTCATGCGAATGAATCGCCGCACGTCAAATTATTTACGCAAAGTTTAGCGGCGTAACGAGCCTTAATAATTTCGCTCAGGCGATTAAAGTGGTAAGACATTGCTATGAGGACGTAGAATCGACAATTCCAACGCGAAAAAGAGTATGCAGACTCACACAGACGCCGACAACGTGACATTCCAATGGTTTGTTGACGCGGGACGCGGCGCTTCTCGCCCGCACTCCATTGCGCATGCGTTCGAACTCTCGTCTGCTCTTTCAAACTTGTCTGCTTTTTGTCGTCAGCTCGTTGAAACGACAGCGGCCCGTAAACCAAACGTTGACCCGGTAATTGCGATAAGAACTAAGTGCAGGCCTCAAAACACTTTTGAAGGTTGGTTGGGGTAAGTAGGCTAAGTGTAAACAGTAGATGCAAGAAGATGTTAATCATTGTTACCAGTGGCCATCACCGACTTGTAATGCCCGATTCTACTTGCGGTTTTCAGTATCGACGTCCACCATCTCAGCTACGGTCCACGCTTTTGCAGCCCGAGCGACGTCGCGACTGAAAATAGCGAGCAGAATCTCATCGTGGGAGTCAGGCTTTAGCGCCCATTCTGCGGCGTCCACGTGAAATGAATCGCCGCACGTCACATTATTCACGCAAAGTTTTGCCTCGTTAATTTTGCTGAAGCCGCTCAAGTAGTCAGACATTGTTAGGAGGACGTAGAATCAACAATTCCAACGCGAAAAAGAGCACGGGGACTCCCACCGACGCCGACAACAACGCAATTCAATGGTTTGTTTATGGGCGACGGCGGGCTTCTTGCCCACCATCCACCGCGCATGCGCGGCGCCGGTGGCGTCCGCTAGGGGCGCTCCGGTTTGTTTGTAAACATGAGTTGGTGTATAGTCTCGTTATCCTACTCGGAGACCCGATTGGCTTAAAACAAGCATAGCGTCTACTCTACTGTCAATACCGAGTGAACAGAACAGCTCCATACTTCCTAAGAAACTGTCCGACTCAAAAGTGACCCCAAGAGGGAATCCAAGCACAAACAGATCAGGGCGCCTGGCTGGCGGGGGTGCACTGATACACCTAGAGGTTTTTAAGGGAGAGAGGATGCTCATTGTCGGTGTACAAGTACACGGGCTTGGCAATCTTTCAGGAAAAGGGTGCATGTGCGCCTGATACACCCGACTACACCCTTTTTTCTTAGAGTGTGAGTAGATAGCCGGCCATGACGTGACGGGACCCGGGGAGTTTTCGCGGGTGAGACGATGGGCTGTGGAGACGATCGAATTATTCTCGAACGAATTTCTTCCACTGACGCCAGGTGCGAGACGAAATTTTGTGACTGCAGGTGAGGAAATGTTTGTTGTTATTTCCTGATATAAGGTAGATTATGAAAAGAAGTTACAGGAAGTCGGAGATCCTCATACCTATTGGCGACTCCAGCGAAATCGACGCCGCGTAGCGGCAACGCAGAGAAGCTCATGAGAGGAGGTCGTTTCGACTCTGTCGTCTGCTATCGCTGCTTGGTTCTCGTATGCAGCATTGGAACAAACATTTTCCAGTAATTATTTTTATGCTTCCGCTGTGTCATTCCTACGCACGTACTAGAAGAAGGTTTCTACCGTCGGAAAATCGATTTGCTTTCAAATGTAACACCGATTTTAAGCTGCAGTGCAAGAAATTTATGGTAGTCCGCGTGCTGAACGACGAAAACGACCTCCTTTCGTCCACCATTTTGCCTGACCAGCGCCCCCTATAGTTCGCTGGAGTCGCGAATACCAATACACCATTTGCTAAACCCCCCACGCGGTCCGGCCCGTTATCGAGGAATCATGGGAACGGTGTTCCTTCAGCTCCCTATTGTCCGTTGCATCTCAAGAAGGTAGACAGGCGAGGGAAGGTAGGGAGGAGGAAGCAGACGGAACGCTGGAGAGAGGATGAGGTTTCCCCCTTTCCTCTCCGGCGTTACGTCTGCTTCCTCCTCCCCGGCCTGTCTTACCCTCGCCCTACCGAATTCTGTTTTAGAAAAAGTTTACTGACATCAATTCAAAGGCACATAATATACACACTGGTCTTCAATCTTATTTACAGTATTTGGACTCGATACAATGGGTACACTTTACACAGGAACTGAAAACAGTATCTTACCCCTCAAAAAAATAGCGTAACAAAAAGACTGATTCAGGCAAAAAGAGCAATACGTGAGAAGAGATCAAACATCAAACTCGGATGCCATTTCAAAAAAGGTTCTATTACACCAAGGGAAGTGGCGTGAAAGAAAGAATTCGGCGATTGGCCAACCGGACGTATACAGTAGCAGGACCATCGTCTCAAAAACTCCTGTTCTCCCAGCCAAAAAAAAAAAAAGTTCGCGGTCTAGATAGCGGTACAAAGAACCACGAAAACGGGACAGCAGAGGCCACATGGCTCGCGTACGACGCGGCTGGCCCACAGCAGCACAACGATTCTGCCGAAGCACATGCTGGCCGACTGCTAAGAGGAGGAGGGCAAAGCCTCCTCGAGGATAGCGGTGGCCCGGAGATGTAGTGCACGATGCCCAGGGCGTGAAAACCATGGTGCACGAGACGCCAAAACGGGAGACCTGGAGACGAACCCTGGTCAGAAGAACCTCCCATCCTCGACGCCACTCGAGGTCCTCCACGGGTCCAGGAAGACGGCGGGAAACCAACTACGGAAAAGCGCTTGCCCGTACTAGATCATCAGCTGTGATCCGCATCAAGCAGACTTCCTCTACTATACGAGACGGTGGCTCGTCTCACACCATTAGGTCTGGCACCATTCTGCATTAATCTTCTTGAAAAATTCAACCCCGTTTGGTAGAAAGTGGGTGTAATCTCAACGATCGGGTAGAGGTTGCCAAGGGCCCGAAGTACGAGCCTTCGACGCGAGGGACGCAAGAAATGCAAGGCCAAACAGCGCGCCGGGTGTTCTGTGTCGTCAAGCGCCCTCAAGATGTTGCGAAGCGTGCGAGTACTCGCGACATGGTGTCGATTCAAGGCATTCTCCATCCTCCGAGTGACGTCGAGAGACGGAGGACAGCTCTGGTCACGAGCTCCTTGCCCTGGCTACAGTAAAACCTAAAAAGATATCTCTTTACACGCTGGCAAAACCACGGTGGGAGGGATGCCGACGTGGGCCGCATGTCTCATATAATAATAATAATAATAATAATAATATTTATTTCGACCCATTGAGGATTGAGGTGTGCTAGAAAGGCCAGTGGCCCGTACCAAACGGCCTAGAACACCAGAATTACATTGAAAACATAACAATAAGAACATAACAGTAACAGTGAAAACATCACATTGAGCAAAGGTGCCGCAGCGGCTTGGCGACAAAATGTTCTAATGCAGTCAGGGTCACTCATGATTTCAGTTTTATAAAGTAATTCATTTGCCTAAAAGAAAAAGTTGAAGACTTTTAGAGGGGATCGCAACCGTCGTGAGGCTACGACGGTTGCGAGCCAGACATGCTACAGACTAAAGTCACTGGATCATAGAGTAATATACACAAGGTAAAGAGCGGACACTGCCATAGGCCCCAGCGGCCCAGATAGACGAGTGACCGGTAGCGCTCCTAGCGGGCGGCATTAAGCATAATCTGGTTCCGGTTCCGGTCAAATTAGTTTCGGTTTCGGTTTGGGCATTTTTGCTCCGGTTCTCCGGTACCCTTCTCTCTCTCCTTCCTTCCCGCCTCGCTCCTCGACTCCCGAAGCCGCTGTTTTTTGTGTTTTTTTTTCTAATATTGACGTACTTTTATTTTTAAATTTTTTGGTAGAATCCGTGCAAAATGTGTCACAGAATATTTCAATTTACTTTAGAAAACAGAGGTGTATTTCTTGTTCTTTTCCTATTGTAAAACATCGAAGTTACACAATCGCCACAGACTCCTGGCTGGTGGAGCATTCTGGGGTCAACAACAGTAAGTGGTTCGAAAACATTTTATTGGACCACATCCATGTATACATGATTTACTTCAAAAGCTCTGTATGTTTTATACGAAACTGATACTCACAAAAATAAATTAATATGAAGGAGTTCGGCATATCGTACACTTCGTAATAGATTGTTTGCAGAACCAAGTTAACAAATATTTTCCACAGAGATCATGCTGAATGATTCATTCACTTTCACGCCGGCTCGGGCACGGGAAGTAAGTACAGAAATATATAACACATCGCGATCATTACCAGTCATAAGAGTATAATAAGAGTGCGAAGTACACACCGGATAGAACAAATTCCCAATTTCCGGCTAATATAAAAATCGCCAATTTGCATAGCCTCAAACTCACTGCGGGCAAGCTATTACCAAACAAGGAGAGCTCTATTCGAAATCTGACAAGATTCAACGTCCCTAAACATTCCCCGAAATTGTTCAGCAAAGAAGAATAGCTTCAGAAAAAGAGGCTAAAAAACTATGGACAGTGGATACAACTGGATACATTTTCTTTAAAATATTTTTACCCTCTATACACTATTTTCTATAGAAATTCTGTAGAAAGTGAATAAGTATTTTTGTTCGTCAGTCGTGATACACATTTGCTGGAAAAAGGGAAAACAAATGTTTGGAGTGCAAGCAGCACCGATCAATTAATAAGCGCTTTCTATTTTTGGTTTGGCAACCGCCTCCGTTAATACATTATTAACAGTTAAATCTGTCTAGTTGCTTACCAGCCACTGAAGAGTGCAACCGAACTTTGACCGAATTCCGGTTAAGTAATCGAACATGCCAATTCAAGCGCGTATTCTGCAAAACATTTTTAAAAGCCGTTTGTGGCACTCCTCTGAGCAAAGGCTAAAACCACCCAGACTTCAAAGTGTGCGATACACGGCGGTATAGACTCCTCGAACATGTGCCACACTCTCTATTATTGGAAGAAAGTGATTTTCTAGTTGCTGAATGAAATTAAAGGCAGCCTGTGATCGTACTACTAAGTTCCCGAAGAGTTTTCCTGGCACGTGGCATGCTTCAAGCACAAGAAAGTACTGGTGAGGCCTGGTCAAGTTATCAGATTCATCCCATAGCAGCTGAGAACAGCCACAGCTGTGAATAGTCTGTTCAAGCACAAGCTTGATGCAGTTTCGGGTTTGTGTTGCAGCCCAGCATTTGTCGTATATAGCTCCAAAAGGTTTTTCAAGTGGGTCTTGCTGCAGGCGTCGTGTAAGTAAGAACTTAAAGTCATGGCTGTTTGAAAGCTCATTTCAGAGCATGAGGATACATTTTATAGTAACTTGCCACCCTATGATGGCTTGTAGCTGTCTCCTACTTTGGAACTGCCATGCTGAAATCCATCCGAGTTGCTGGTGTAGGTAATCGAGTATTTCAGATTCTCCCTTCAGAATGGCATGACGAAACTCCTGCCCTGTCTTCTTGAATTGTGAGCTATTCAGACAATCAAAAAGTATGTACATCCTATCACAGAAATGGGCTGTAGCCATGGCTGCCTCAGTAAGCTCCTTGGCATAAACAAGAAATATGATTGCAAGAAAGAGTGAGGCACTCAGTACCTGTGCGGCACGATTTACTTCCATGTTACTGAAAGGTTTTTGAAAAATGTCTCTCAGTAAGTTTCGGAGCCAACTGCAAGCTCATCTCACGGGTAGAACGATAAAGTTCAACAATATGGGACGACTCAATGACCTCATTTCCAATGCAAAGTTTCTGTGCTTGGAGATTGCTCTTGGTTGTTTTGGGGAGGTGCGGAACATGAAAGATAAAGTAAACATATTCGTTGTCAACTTAAAAAAATGGCCTATCAACGCACACACACCGTTGGTTGGCCAAGCTTACGTTTGAAGCCCCCTAATCACAGACCACAGCCTTTACTGTGAAGCCAACAGCTTTAGCTCCCGAATGAGAGAACTGAGGAGACTGCGTTTAACAGAAGACGTTGTTGGAGTGTGCAAAACAGCAGGCACGTAGCCAGGGGGGGGGGGGGGGGGCTCGCCCCCTCCCCCTTGAAATCTTCCATTTTGCTGGGGCCTCCTCTCCCCCTCCCCCTCATACAGCATTTTGTCATAAGCGCCCCCACCCCCCCGAAACAAAATCCTGGCTACGTGCCTGCCCAACAGTGTATGCAAGGGGCTAAGCCCACCCCACCTCCTGAAAATTTCAGAAAGCACAACAACCAAGGCTCTATCTGTAATGTTAGAAATACGTTCAACACCGTCATCTGTAAATCCAAGGACAATGTTGCGTGCAGGGACGTGAGTTAAGTGCTTTTTTAAAACTATCTCATCGAAAATCAAGATGCCCACACAATCAAGTGCAGCCCGACAGCCCGGCGGAAACAACAGCACGAACTCAAACCGATCGGCTCCACAAATTCCCGCCGAGCATGCGAGGACGCGGGCGGTCATGCGTCACCTTGATTGATGCAAAGTCGACCGAATATGATGCAGCAGAAAGCACAGACGGACGGCACGCACGGCACGGACGGGCAGAGGCCATGCAGAATGATGCAGAGGCGACGGCGTGCAGGCAAGCAGGCAGGCCATGGCAGGCGCC
This sequence comes from Ixodes ricinus, assembly GCA_037355805.1. Taxonomy (NCBI): domain Eukaryota; kingdom Metazoa; phylum Arthropoda; class Arachnida; order Ixodida; family Ixodidae; genus Ixodes; species Ixodes ricinus. The sequence goes on along the minus strand of JAZHYW010026507.1, from coordinate 102,665 downwards.
ATTCATCACGTGGTTTTTGTGACGTATTTGATTAAAACTATTTAGTCGTTTTAATTACTTTAAATAATTCTAAAGCATAACAATTTAAAAAATAAATACTTCTCGGAGAAAGAGCTCCAATTAATATTAACCAAATTACAGAAAAGCGCCACGTAGCGGAGGGCATTAAACGCACTATCTGGGCCGCGAATCGGCTTCAGTGTCCTCTCTTTACGTTTACTATGTTACTCTATGACTGGATCACAGAAAGTAGAGCCACTCTTCCCCACCTGCGCTAGCCGAACATCAAACAAATACCAACATACAGATGACAAAACCTTCAGTGAGGATTGGCTCATTGCTGTCGGTTACCATGGTGATCGCCATTTTGGTATCTTTTCGGAGCTCCGAAAGGTCACTGAAAAAACCAGTCGCACCAAGAACGCTATGGAGCATCATCGTACTGAAAGGTTTTCTCGGCCACATGAGCGTCTTTGGCACCGTGCAAGCAATAAACTTATCACCCATGATTATTTCCCCAGATCTCTTTCAGTTATGCTGAACTCTCCGTGCGTGTTTCAAATTGACAGTAAAATTATTTTTCAATGCCCCAGTGGTACTGACGCCGCGTGTGATGCCGCATACATCTTCGTACCGATCACACGCAACGTCAGCGCTTGGAGGCATTGGAAAAATAATTTTACTGTCTTTAAAAAAATGCAAGAAGAAGAACATAATTGTAAGAAATCTGGGGAAAGTAAGCATGAGTGATAAGTTCATTGGCAGTTGCATACAGTGCCAAAGACGCTCATATTGGCCGAGGAACGCTTTCAGTGCGATGATGCTCCATAGCGATCTTTGTGCCACTGGTTTTAACGACCCTTTCCAGGCTTCGAAGCTTTAATTGAAAGGGTCCATAAAATGGCGATCACCGACAGCAATGAGCCAATCACTCCTACGAGGTTTCGTCGTCATGTTGGTATATGTTTGTGTTCATGCAGCTAGCAGGTGGGAAGGCAATGGCGCTACTTTCCCAGATCCAGTGACTTTACTAGGAGACTAGGCCACGCAGATACCTTTTTTTTTTATTGCCGTCTTTTACAAGTCAATATATACAAGTCTAAGATAAAAAAGACAGCAGAAATGGCAGTGCTTAAAAGGTACAAGCCGGCGTTTGGGCTAGCTAGTAGTGTTAAAAATCGTTTCCCCTGCAAATTCATAACAGTTTCCGCACGTTGAATCCACTCTGGCACGCAGCTTCCGTCCGTGCCTTGATTACTTCAAAAATCAAGGCAATGCTCTTGGCCGAAATATTCCAGAGCCTCGCGCGCGTTAACATCGGCACGGCGCGTAGCCCATCCGAAACCTCCAAATACTATACAGGCCGCAGTAACATAATCATATCAAAGAGCATGCCGTCCTTGTTTTCAGAGGAAGGTATACATACCATTCCTTGCATATCTAAAGGAAAATATTTTTCGAGAGGTGCGTTGGAGGACGTCCTAGAAAAAGACGCCATCCCAGCACTCCAGGAATACATGCTCAATTGTCTCGGGCTTTCCACACAAAAAAAAAGCATTGGTCTCCCACGGTGTCGGTGTGTAATTGGAAAAGGAATGACTTAACACCAGGCGGAACGAGCATTCTCTCAACACTCTTTAAACATCTTGTCCTGGGCTTGCACAATACAAGGTTCTATAACAAAGGTACAAGAAAAACAACGTCACCGAGATTACTATACCACTTTTTGCTAGACACTTCGCTCCAAATATTCAAAGAAAACCGACTGCCAAATATTTACGACGCGACAACCCTTGAGATATCCGTGGCTGCCGCCTGACACATGTCGAAGAAACACTAAACTCAGGCAGGGTCTGCACAGTCTAACCTGGCAGACAGTTCGTAGAAATGAGTCACTGGCATCCCGAAGATGATAACAAAACGATTCAAAACTTGGTGCAAAAATAACTGTGACACGACTATACTTCGTTTCATCTTATGTGCGAGCGAAGGCAAAGCTGGCAGCCCGAGCACGAAAGCTCCGTGCCTTCAGGCTTTGCATCTCGCAGCGCGAGCCAGCAGAAAACGCAAAGCGCTGATCTCGCAGCTTCTCAGTTTCGGCTTCGCTCGCAGATAAGGTGAAATCGAAGTATAGTCGGTATAGTCCGCCAGCGCGGACGCGCCGGAAAAGGTTCAAGCGACTCGTCCGTTCCCATGACGAGCCCCAAATAAAAACAGCAAAAACGCGGTGCAATTTTTGAACGTTAACTCGCGAGCAATGCAACACTTGTAGCACGTACCACGTGTTTGCTAACAAGAAACGCATTGCAAACTGTGGCACGGGCGAAAATAGACAATTCCCGATTCCTCAATCTTTCCGCTTTTTCGCGGAATTCTACTGCCTGCCTGCGCCAATAGGGCTCATTGTCACGGTAGTGCCCGGGAGGTCCGGGCCCAAATACTTTGGCAGGACCCTACACCGAAAAAACAGTATAACTTTTCGCTAACTCTATGGATTATTGAACTGAAAAATCGACACCTGGATTTCCGGCAAGAAAATCCAGTTACATTTCAAGTTCCATAGTCCAGTTAGCGAAACGTTATACTCGTTTTGTTTTGTTTTTCGGCAGGGGAGTGGTTAAGCATTCTTTATATTTTGAAACACACTGGGAGGGGAGCACCCAGTTACCATGCCAAAAACCAAGTCATTATAGTTCACAGCGCCTCCAGTAACAGCACCAAAACGTTTGACTATAGGCTCACAGCTATCCTTTTTGGTTTTGTGCAAAAACGCAATGTTGTCATCAGCGTAAGCCAAGATACGTTTCCTTTTTTCCGATGCAAAAAGAATAAACCAGCTGACACTATTGTTTTTGATGATCCTCGAACAAAACGATTCTAAATAAATGTAAAAACGAAGGGGTGAAAGAGGACATCCTTGGCGTATGGAACGCTGCACTTTGATGCGCTTTCCAACCGACTATTCCAACGCTGGTCGTGCAACCGCTGTACGCCATCCGCACACCTTCGCGTAAAACTGAACCGACATTCACATGGTCTAAAACAGATAAAAGAACGTCATGCGATACACGGTCGAAGGCCTTTTCAAGGTCAATTTGTACCATATACCTACACTCCTACACAATACATCACAACACTCCATGCACGCTCCGCGCTTTTTGAATGTTTGTAAATATAGTTCTCCCCTTTATTCCGCACGTTTTACGGGGACCTGACAAGTTCTGTTATTACGGCTTGTAACCGTCTGCACAATATTTTCATGAGTACTTTAGAGTCACGTTGGGGCGATAAGCTGTGACATGTCTTAGTTTGATTTCGTCTTCTGTTTTCGGGATTAGCAGTGCTCGACGACAAAAAAGTTGTGGAAGGACGTTCACTTCAAAAGCTTCTTTGAAAACGTTCGCTTAAACTTATAAAAAGCGGCACTTAGTCTATCAGGACACGGGAACTTCCCCGAGTTTAGGGCCTCGATCGCTATTTTGACATTCTCCACTGGAAAGGGCTGCTCCAACACTTCCTTCGTATCGTCGTCGAGACGGGGCATACAAGACAAAAGTTATCTTTTAAAACGCTTTGTTTGAGCGGAGGTATGAGCAAACAACGTGCTGTAATAATCGTAAAAGGCGCGTTCTATCTCTGCTTTTCCTGGTAACTGCCACACCATATTCTATTTCTGCTATCTCGTTGCGGCTGCGCGTTCCTTTTTTCAAGTCCTGGCGCGCTTAGTGCAGTGGGCAGCTGAGCCTGCCAGCCCGTGCTGTTACCAATGCTCCGCGATAACGGTCTCTGTCGATAAGTTGGAGTTTTGCCTTCAGAGTACAGATGTCATCTTTGAATGCACCCGGCATTCTGCACTCTTTTATCAGCGTTTGCAAATTGTAACGCAGTAACAATTTTTTTTTCATTTTAAATTGCGTTCGCTATTTTCTAAAGCTTTTATTTTTAATTCCTGCTTAAAAAGTTTCCACTTCGTCCCACACTCCGATTTTTGCCCATTCTCTACTTTTTCTATAGTAGAAGTCTGCACTTGGGTTCTCAAAACGTCGTCCTCTAAGAGTTTGGAGTTGAGTTTCCTTAACTCCCAGCTAAACCTTTTTCTTTGTTACTTTTTTATGCAGGCAGAAACCAGGGAGTGATCACTGAAAGACACATGGACGTAGTACACTGTAATCGCAACATAAAGAAATCAGTTCCAAGGAAACATACAATCTGTCTAAGCGGGCGCGCTTGCCCCTTGAAAGCGGGTAAACTGTACCTCCCGCCCATTTCTGAGGCATTCACCAACATCGTCAGGGAAAAGGCCGTACTAATTAATTCTGGTATTCAAATTCGCGGTGCTCGCATCACTATAAGGACTAGAACTGGTTTTGTCGCTCGAAGAACCCACACAGTCCCTCAAAAAATGAGAAGCCGCTCGCAGTTGCAATAATGCTGAATGCCCTGAAAAAAACGCGCGCCTTTCTTCAACTCTAGTTAGAGCATACACACAAATAACACGCCATTCTAAGGAAGAAAAACTGAAATCCCATACTACAAATCGGCCCGACGCACACGTAGTCACGTACTGGGCTGTAGCTCCTAAACAATGACGAATAAGCAAAATACAGCCCGCCGACGTCCCCACCGCATGGCTGATACTGCGAAGTGATTAATCGGAACACGTAATTATGAAAATTATTGCTGAAATATATTTTTAAGCATAGCTTTGTGACAATAGAACTAAGCTTTGATCAGTACGCAACACATATAGTTCTGCTTCCGTGTCACTTAAAAATCAAAGCGACCGTTGACAAAAAAATAAAACGAGATCCGGTGCTTTAGAAAAAAAAATGCTGGGACTCTAATGCTGCTGATGGTATCGCGAACTTTCGTTGCTTTTCTCACACAATGAGATCAGACCCTTTGTAGAGTGAGTAGTTTTATTTTCAGAGCACTGCTTCGCGGGAATGAAAAAGTGAGTTCTGAGGGGCCGCTATTTAGGACGCAACGCCATTCCGGCTTGTGGTAGATTATTTCGCAACATTATGACGCAATACCATGAAAGAAATGTATCCGTGAAAGAAATCTCGGAACACGAAATAGCCGAAGAAAAGTGTATCCGAAGTAGAACCGGGCAGCGAAATGAGGCGTTCTCTCACCCCGTTTTCCCTTCCTAATCCGGTAAGAATAGGACGAAGTTCCCCTTTGTGATGGCCTTCGAGGCCCACACCCCTCCCCGCTATCTCTCTTTTAGAGCGCAGCTCTTAGGCGCCCGTTTCCGGCTTGAGCGGCGTCGCCGTCGGCGACGGCGTAACCGCAGGCCCCCCCCCCCTCCGGTCACGTGATTTCCCCAGGTCACGTGACCCCCCCCAAGGTCACGTGACCCCCTCCCTTGAGGTCACGTGACCCCTTCCCCGAGGTCATGTGACCACCCCCCCCAACTACCCTTCCCTCCTCCTCCTCCAAGAGCTGCGCTCTAATTCGGCGTTACAGGGGATTGTAAACGGCTTTCACTTTTTGAACTCGCTCTCCTTTCGCAAAGGGAATCTGAAGCGCTCGACGTAGTAGAACTTTAGGCGATAGCAGAACCATTCGCGCTGCTGCGCACATCGCTGCTCGTTCCGCTCCCGCTCTTCTTCCTCCGAAGAAATGTTGCCACCATCTATCAGCGACGGCAGCAGCCAGTTGTCTGGTTGCCGAGGCTGGAAAGGTTGCCGAGATCTATATGCGACGGCGGTAAGCAGACAACCGCAAACACAACACTCTGGCAGCTACCGCCATCTATGAGCGACGGCAGAGCCAGTTGTGTCTGGTTGCCGAGGCTGGAAAAAGGTTGCCGCCGAATGACTCTCATAAGCCGACAGGCGGTAAGCAGACAACTGCAGCAAGACACAACACTCTGGACAGCTACCGCCATCTATGAGCGACGGCGGCAACCAGAGTGTTGTGTCGACCTCGGGTGTCGACATTTTTTTGGTACCGGACACGATGCTGGGGGAACTAGCCCTTAACAGCTCCGCTGTAAAAGCTTTCAGCCTTTCCACTCTGGTGAAGAAGGAAGACCAGCGAAGCTGCAGGATTGATAGGACAAAATGGTCCCGGTGCAAAATGATCCCAGAACAAAATGGTCCCGGACCAAATGGTCCCAAGTGCCAACCCGGACTAAATGGTCCCAGGTGAATTTATCAATACTTTGAGAGCTCTGACAAAATGGTTTGATACTTTGAAATTTATTTCGACACACGTTCAAGGATAATATCAACGTTTTCATTATAATCATTTGAAACAAATATTTAATCCCTTCTATCTATACCATGTAGCTCCATTTCTCAAAGGTTCTTGATTTCTACCGATACATTCCACGTGTGTAAGAAATATCTTTCTTAGGGTGACCACCTTTCTGCCGGCAAATGCGGGACACCCTGACCGGTGTGTGTGTGGGGGGGGAGAGGAGGGGAGGAGGAGGAGGAGGAGTAAGAGGAGGAGGACGGTATTTTCACGATTCGAGAAATAAGTATTAAAGTAAATTCACCAACGTGCACACCCCGAAAATCCTGTGCTGTCCGAAAGCATATTATACACCTGAAAATTGTACGCGGCAATTAAACTAAGATAAGTTTCACTCCCAGTGATTGTAATGATAAATATTTTATTAAAAGTGCAGCAATTTTTAAGTTGAAAACATAAAAATCCACTGCACCAGACCCCAATGCATCAAAAGGAAATTGGAAACAGTAAATATTTTTCGGCTTATTGTTTCCTGTCGATACTTACTCTTATACTAACATGCTCCTCGAAAATAGAACCTTTTGTTTTTGTTTTTTGACCGTTGTGAGTTGCAGGTTTTTTGCCTTGTGTGGCCGTCTTCACACACACACACACAAAAAGCTTTCCACAACAACCCTTTCGCATGATACAGTATGATTTGCAAATAATTACAATAGTTTATTTTTCAACTTTTGGCGAGCAATTTTTGCTTGCAATAATTTGCTATCAAGGGGAGAGGCACAACGGCGCATGCGCGTCCGTCTCCTGCAAGAACGACGGTTGCTTCCCGCAGTGCTTGGATAGAAAATGGCATACCATCGAGATTCACACGTTTATCAGCGACCTCCGCGCTTCCCCGTGGCCCCTTGTTCGGAAGCGCCATAATTTGCGTAGTGAATGTCAGGACAATGTGAAATGCGGGACATTTTGAAGATTTTGAAATTTCTTGCGGGACGCGGGACACCAGCCCTCAATGCGGGACAGTCCCGCGAGTCGCGGGACGGGTGGTCACCCTAATCTTTCTATCGCCAGAACCTGTTTTCAAATTAGCGCTATCGAGCTTCAGAACGATATACGGAATGAAAATTATTATCATACACGTACTACAGGTTCTTGACGTGGTTTTCTGAAATGACCCTGTAAAAATTGGGTTGTGTGTATGTTTATACAGCCTAGAACTTGGTCTGCCTCCAAGGGCGACGAGTCTCCCAGCTGTAGATGAGCAATTTAGCCAGTGCAGTACAAACCGCTAGCCTTGGGGTCTTTAACGTGCACCACGCAGTAGTGATACACGACCGCACGCCGGTACGATGCTCATCCAGATCGAAACGGGCAGGGGCGGGAATTGAAAATGACCCTGTCGTACCACCGTGTTCCGTTTTTCCAGAAACAACATCGCTCTGTCTGAACAATGTATATTAATGAAATCAAAAATTGATTTCGCAAGTATGAGCGTATTTATTACATGGACCACTTAAGAGACAAGAAGTGGACGCTGCTGAAGCGGAGGCCTAATACAAAAATGTATTGATATGACCCACACCCTCAAAAAGTCGTTCAAGGGACGGAGCCCTTGCACGTATTGTGTGCACAGAGTTACAAGCCGCTGCTGCATCTCTTTGTGGATTCTTTTTGTCCTCTTTTTTGGTGGATGTCTGACCATTTCCTGTGTCATAACCGTAGTGACAGAGGATTGTTGAGACTGCAGAGCGTCGATCGCCCTCCAAATAGTGGGATGGCAGTGCCCAACCATGCTCGAAAAGTTCCTGCTCCAGGCTTCCGCGAGGTTGTTAGTCCTGTGGTCGCCGGTCATCGTTGCAACGTGCATGTTCCAAATCCTCGGAGGAAATTTAGGTGCACATCTTCGGAGTCTCACCGTTCCAATCCTTGTGAGAACTCTGCGAAACGTACCGGTGACATAGGTACTGTCGAAGTTCGTATCAAACAAATCTCCCGCTTCTGGAGAAGCTGTATTCCGCAAAAGCTCAATGCGACGTGCGATGTTGTCCAAAGGGAGGAATGCCAGTCCATTCATCATGCCAACAAAGTAGGCGAAAGACGTCGCTTTCCTTATAAAGGGACACTATGAGACAGCTCTTGAATTTTTCGCCATGTGCGTTGGCGAAAATGAAAATAGCGCATCTTCTTGTGGTGACGTCTCCTCCAAACACAGCACGTGCAGAGTTTATAGTTCTCGAAATCGGTAGGTGACAAGACCTAGGTTTGGCGATGTTCCGGTGGTGGCTTCCGCAGCTGCAACCACGGCGTTCAGTAGTTCCTCGTATGGGGAAAAAAAGACGCGCAAAAAATGAGGGCCTACAAGGGAGGATACAGAGCCCTGTTTATTATTCGACTATGCCAACGATGTGTCTCTGTATCCCTCGTGCTTGTTCCACGTTTTTTTTTCGTGCCGTTTTTCATTGGATATAAGTATTGATTTATTGCACATTGGCCCAACCACTTGACTGCAATTTAGTTAAAACAAAAAAGGGTTAGCGTTGTGTTTCACGAGTATTTCCCAAGCTATTTTCTAAGTCTTTAATATCCATCAAGAGTAGAAAATATAAAAACCTGCAAACAGCAAATAAATAATGCCACGCTGGGACCATTTTGTCCAGGCGTGCGGTTGGGACCATTCTGTCCGGGACCATTCTGTCCGGGACCATTTTGTCCGGGACCATTTTGGCCGGATCCCAACTCGCCCAACTATCCATTATTCTATGATAGCTGAAAAGGTTCCGCCATCTATGAGCAACGGCGCAAACCAGACTGGTTGTCTGGTTGGCGCCGTCACTCCGTAGATGGCGGTAGCTGTCCAGAGTTTTGTGTCGACGTTTGATTGGTACCGGACACGAAACTGGGGAAACATTCCCGCAGCTCGCTGGGGCGGGGGACAGGTCGGTGGGTTCGAGGGGGGGGGGGGTTCGAGGCAAGTTGTTTGCTGATAATCGGAACAAAAAAGACGAGCTTGAACAAAATGTAAGGGCGCAAACGAGCTGGTGTACATTGCACATGGTTGAAAAGAAACTGAGACTGCGTGGTAACGACACAACACTAAAAAGTCTCTAAGGAGACTTTTAGTGCCGTGTCGTTTACCCGCAGTCTCAGGGTTTTTTCCAACCAGACGAGCTTTTTCTTTATTTTTAGTTGGAAATAGCACTATATCGCGTAAGCAGATGAGTGGAGAGGCTCCTCGCCAGTGCCATCCGGATTCTGGAAAAGTTCCTATCGGAGATGAGATTCTACTGTGTCTGCACTCAACCAGCTCGCCTGAACCTTCATTTATGTGCACCCCTCATTTATTCGTCCGTTTCAGACACCAGATGGCGCGCGGCTCGCGACGTGGTTGAACGCGCGAATTCTAGATGGCGCCAGTATCGAAGTGTGAAAAGGCCCGCGTTGGCCGCTGCGTGAAATAGATCCCCGAAACGTGTCGTGTCGCGCGCGCTTGGTATGTCTCTTGTCAGTCAGCTCAGTGTGGCCGAGTCCGGCCTCTGCGGCTGTGTTATGCAGTGCGTGGCGCTCGTTTCTGTTCGGAGGTGGGAATAAAAATGTCGGTTCCCTTTTTTACGACGCTCGTTTTTATAGCTTGGGTTTTTATTTCAAGTGACGTATACAGTACCGCCTCTTTCGAAATCGTATACTCTGCGGTGAGCGATTGACAGTCATGTTAGCATTTTATTTTGGTCAGCACTACACGTGGAATGAAGACACGTTGAATGAAGACCAAGTTTCTTTCAAAATAAAAACCGAAAAACAAACCGCTAATCTTGCAATTAACAAAACAACAAAGAAACAAAACCGTCAAACCAAGCTACAAACTGGCTGTCACTCCGATTCTCTACCCCCAGCAAAATTTACCTCGTCGTCGGTATTGTTCTCAAGGTCAGGAGAAAGGAATACCTCCCTCTTCCTCTCCTCACACACGCTGCATGCTGGACCAATCAACCTGGAAAAGGTTGACCTCTTCAGTAAAATAGATAAATGGGCTAGTTGGTACATCACTGAATGGAAAGCGCCGAATAAACAAGGACGAAGAAGGGGACAGAGACGAAGCGAAGCGCTTCGTCTCTGTCCCCTTCTTCGTCCTTGTTTATTCGGCGCTTTCCATTCAGTTGACCTCTTCTCCTCTTTGTACCCTTCTTTCCCTTTCTCCAGGAATTACTTCCGTCTTCTCAGTTCTCCTTCTTCTCTGCCCCCCCCCCCCCTTTTTTATATGCCGATAGCAAAATTCACCGACCTTTCCACACCAGCCAATCATCCTGTTGCACCACGAGAAGGCAATCGGTCACCTGACACAGTACAGATGTGTGATTGGCCAAGCCGTAGGATTCTATTGTAAGCCTTTACCTTTTCGGGGATGATTCGTCGTCCTGTTTCCTCACTTGAGAGAGGGAGAGTTTCTCCAGTTCTGCGTTTGACACCGTTTGTTTCACCACGTGGTTCGTGTGCGCGGAGCTTGCGTCTCTGGACCGGGATGGCGGACATCGCCGTTCTTGACATCTGCAAGGACTCCACATTTTCTCCGTAGGCCCGGTAAGCCTGATACTGTAAACGACTTTATTTTCGCGGGCGCAATATTTCGCGAATTTTGTGCAAGTTTCGGGAATACTGCTTCGCGGGTACAACATAACGCCATTTAGAGTTGTGTTATATGTAGGATTCCGTGTTTTCGGAGTTTATTTTTCGTAAAATTCGGAGGGTTTTTTTTCTTTTTTGTTTAGTTTTGTGTGTTCTCAATTTTTCAAAATTTAAAATAAGGATGAATATTATCGGACAAAAACGTACTGTATGATAAAAGTCAGTGCTCCCAATTGACCTTGCGATTGGGTGTGCTAACTGTTCCACGACAAATCCTGCAAGCAAGTTTAAGAAACATTTGAAATAGCCGAACTCTTGAACGCAAATTGTTGAGAGCAGCTTGTCACTGTTACTGGAAACCGGCACGGTGGCCTTTGTCGCGCTCCAGAAGTGCATTGACCTCAAGATCGGATATGTCTTTGAGATATATCCGATTTTACGATAATTTTACCGGCGTGTGTTTTTCGAATTTCTCCCTAGCTGTCCGTTGTTTGGCGTTATAGGTTTTCCGTGATATCTTCAAGGTCGCGAATTTCGCAAAAGGTTCCGTTTCAGGGACGCTATCGAATGCACGCTGCTTATATCGACTTTTTTCACTCATCTATCACACTTGTCATCAAGGTCTGCCAAGGTTTGGAATTTCCGTCCTGACTCGACGTATATCATCCACAGATCGCTCGCGATGACCGCCAGAGAAGGGGAGCATCTCGCTAAGGCCGATAGTCGCATTACGGCCGATTGGTGCGAAAGGGCCGGAGGTAGCTTTGCGGCCGAATAGGGCATAACGGCCGAGAACTGCACTAAGGCCGATAGTCTCTGAATGAGCTGGTGTGGCCGCCTTATCGCAGGTCGCGATGTGGTTGACAACTTTAGTTGCCACCAAATAAGATAGATGGCGCCACATTAAGCATGGCGGATGAAATAACATATTTTCAGTCTCGTCAATCGCCGTGGTCTCTTCTCAGATTACAATGATTGGCGCTCCGAATACTGTAACCTATTTAATTTTTGAGAGGACCTAATTTTCGCCAATCGCCTGAAAATTCGCGAAAAAATAGGTCCTGCGAACAATTCCGTTAAAATGTAAACACATTAGAATCAATATTGAGATCTTACCGCGTCACGAAAATTAGAACCCGCAAACTATTCCAGAACTCCAGCGTTGACCTAATCGCGAAAAATAAGTCGCTTACAGTACTCTGCGGCGGCAACCTTTGTGTGTTTACTATCACTGGTCAAGCCAACCGCGCACATTGAACGGGCCATCATCCCACGCTTTCACTGCGCTCTTTGACGCCACGTAATACCACAACGCGATATCCTGACGTCACGTGACCTGCTCGTGTGGCTTGTGTCGCTCGCCTTTTACGGCGGAGCTGTTAAGGGCGAATTTCCCCAGTTTCATGTCCGTGGACGAATAAATATCGACACAAAACTCTGGACAGCTACCGCCATCTATGAGCGATGGCGGCAACCAGACAGCCGACTTGTCGGTTGTCTGGTTGTCGCAGTCGCTCATAGATGGCGGCAACATTTCCAGCCTTTTCCACTCTGGCTTGCCGACTTGCGGCCGGCCATTACTTCGTTCCCACCATAGTACAGCTTCGCTGGTCTTCCTTCTTCACCAGAATGGAAAGGCTGGAAGATTTTGGTTGCACTTCAAACGCAGATGAATAAGTAACTTTTAGAGACCATAGGAAGCTCCCGAAAGAGCGCAAGCACCACGTGGTAAATAGCGGCCAGTCACATGATAAATAGCGACCACTTTTCCGCGAGTGCCAACTACAAATTCGTTTCGCGCCGTAAATATAGCCCTACGCATTTTCGTTTTATTACTTCCTCTTTCCATCCAGACTGTTAAAAAAAATAATGCATTTGTTTCCTTTGCGTATGACCTTTATCGGCGCAGTTTTCGTCACAAAGTGATCAAGGAAAGCTTGCCGGTCGCGTCGTGTTTGATAAAAGCAGGACTTCGTGTCGTTGATCGTCGAATTTCGCTTCACCGAATTTTAAAGTATTAGATGACATTTTAGGAGTTTACTCTCGCTTCTGATCTGATTCACGCTGCTGTCTATACGTTCACAGCGTTCACGAAAATTCGCTCTATCTAGATGTAGGAAAAACGGGAGTGCGCGAAAAATGCAGGAACATTCGATTCGACTTCTGTGCGAAAATACCACCCCGCAAGTCATTAAAAAAAGCTGTGATTTTTTTATGTTTGTTTTAAGATTTGTGCGATTTACCCATATAGTAGGGAGTAGTAGACCGTGTCTTTCCCCTCCGCTATCCGGAACTCTACAGCCAAGGCCATCGGCACGCAGGCGCAGTGGCGGTTTCTTCGTTGCGGAGGGTTAGCGAAAGGGGAAACACGGTCTACTAAAACTCCCTATTAGGCAGTTTTAGTGGGCCAACACATCCCCATACCATTCTATACAGACATTTTACCTCGTTGTTTCATAAAACGAACAATGCGAACTCCTTGTTATGGACAGAGGTTCTCTGAAACTGATTACAAAATCAAATAAAACATAAGACCTCGGGTTGGTTGCCTCTCGCTAGAAATGGATACAACTTGGGCTCCGAGCAATATTTTATTTGTTTCTCTTCGTGGCTTTTCGGCTGAAGAGTCACTTGCGCCCTTCTCTCCTTGTGTGTCACGGCCGCGGATGACAAACCGGAAGAACATATTCGTAGGCCTTTGTGCGTAAAACTAGAGGTAGGTCACTTACTTCCCTCAGAACTTTGAAGACAGTAGACAGGTAATATGATGTCGCGCTTGGTTATTATCTGTAATCTTGATTCGTGATCATGAACGACTCGTGTTATTGTTTTTGATGGGAACGTTCGTGTCCATATTAATGAAACATGACTGAAATGTTTTCCCTAAAAATAAGCAATACCATAAAAAAAATGTTATAGAACGTTGACACGGGGTGCGGTAAGGGCTTTAGGTACGGCAGGGTTGTTCGATCTTGAGGGTTAACGCGGGTGCTTCGCGGACCCCAAGAATGGCTTAGCGGAACCCCATTTGAGAATCACTAATCCAAATATTCTCTCACCAGTAATTAAAGAAAAAAATGGTAGACTCGTTTACGGCGTGCAGCTCTTTTTGGCTTTGATTGAAAGGATAGTGGGTAGGCCTCAATGCTAAATGTCTTAAAATCTACCCACTATTTTTTTTTTTTTATCAGTGATTAAGAGTTTGGTCTTCTGACATCATCACAACCCCGGTGCAAAAACAAACAAACTTGCGCTCCACATAAAAAAAAATAAAAAAAACGTTGGCGTGTCACGTGATTTTAGTACAATACCAATTATCAAGTCGTGGCCTCCTTATTTTTAATAAAAGTTTAATTGGCCACTACTTTTGTGGCGTGCTGCTTTGAAAAAGAAAGAGGCTTTTCACGCACAAAAAAATAAAATAGGGGCAGGACTTTGGAGCACTTTGTTGTCCCAGTCAGTCAACAATGTGCGTGTTGTTGCAACATGGCGGATGTATGACTTTATCGTAAAATTCCTATCGCCAGTTCGGGAATCCGATTCGACACAAAAACTTTGCCGCTAGCAGGTATGTAGCGATGCCCGGCTGCAGCTCGCTGCAAAGCCGTCGAGCGTACGCTTCGATGCACGGGCTCCGATCGCCATTTTAAAAGCGGCGATTGTTGCAAACCGGGAGTTTTGTTTGGCCCCCTTTTGTTTTCTTTTTCTTCTTTTCAGAACGACGCAGAATAGTTGGCCCTTTATTTACAGTGTAGCAACTCTAGCCGGCTTCCACGTCGCGTTTTGAGACGCAATCTGCCCAGCTAACCGTGCACGCTCTAGGCTTACGAAAATGCGCTTGCATCTCCAGCTGGGGTATCTCTGTCGGTTGTGTGGCCGATAATCCAACAAAGTAAGCCAATCTCGACGTGGGCGTCACAGATCTCGGTTGCTCAGGACGCTAGCTGTCATCTTGGACTCGCCTCGCGATGTACCGTCGAATGTAATCGCCTCTTCGTTTACGCGGGGTCGCATTGTTCGAAGTTGCGGAAATGACCTCTGTAACGGAAAGAAGAAAAGAAAATGTAATTTTTCGAATTTGTTTTGGATAACCTGGCACCGTCCGGTTACTGATCTCGAAGTTGTTTAGCTTCGGACATAGGCGGCCGCTAGATTAGTTAATGCGATCTGGGTTGTTTGGGCTGTAGTTTGGGGTTCGCTTTCTTGTTTTGATGCATCTAAAACCTGGTGATTTCGCTGGTCAGCTTGTTTTTACTTGGTGGTACTGTGAGCTGGTAAGCTTGTTTCAACTTGATCAAGAAAAAAACGGGAATCGTTTGCATTTGTCAGTGTCCTTGCCCAATTTTTTTCACTCCCGAAATGTGTGTAACAGTTTGTGCCTGCATAATAACCGCGGAGAAGTGACAAGCACTGAAAGCATGGCAGCGATAAACCTTAATCTAGCTATTTCGTGAGTGCAGAAACAGCCTCTTCACTTTTAGTGCCGCATCATTAAAAGTCATTCTAATTTTGGGCAGTGTGATTTCTCGTTTGTTTTTAAATAATATGCCAACTCCGTCAAGAAAGACTACCCTGAGCTTGGCTGTAGAGAGAAATGATTACAAAGACCCCGAATATACACATATGCTGCATTCATTACATGCGTCATTGTCTAGCAGTTACGTGTATCAATGCTTGTAGCTGTACTCGTGCATGTTTGAAACGATAAAAGAAAAAGCAGCGCAAAACACAAGGACCGTCTTAGATTCTTCGTGCCGTTCTTCATCATTCGCTGCTAGCAGCATGTCGGCGAACCTAATCCAACAAAGCAAGGTTGCACTATTCGTTTTGGCCGCTTGTTTCTGAGAGGCCCGAACGTCACACACACTCAAGAACATTTCCTCCTTTCCCTCGCAGCCACAAGATGGCGGCGCTATCAGAGCGCGAGCGGTGCCTGGAGATCGAGCGGGACCTCAACCGCATCCTGCTCTCGCCCAACAGCCAGTCGTCGTCGGCTCCGCTCTCCGACGCCAAGGTTGGCCTCGGCACTCCTTTCACTTTCACGGCGCTCGGCGAGAGCTCCGCTGCGGAGTCGGACCACGCGCCCCGTCCGCCGCGGCAACAGCAGAAGCCGCCGGCACGCCGAGACCGCAAGCGGAACCCGCCGCCCGCACGGAGGGACCGACGGGAGAACCAAGACGCGGGGGGACCGGAGGGTCCACTGCTCCCGACCCCAAGTTCCGCGGGACCGCAAGCGGATGTCCCGGCGTCCGCGTCGCCCACGATGCCGAAGCCAGACCGGAAGCTGCGGCAGGACCACCGAATTCTCGCGCCGTCACACCGCGCCCTTAACAACAGCGCCAACGCGGGGAAAGGGACGCAGAGGTTCGCGGGGAACGACGGCATCCCCGTGATGCCGGGAGCGCAGGGTCCCCGTCGGGGCCGTGATGTCATGTTCCTGCAAGACCTGGAGAGGCGTCTGCTGGGGAGGCCCGAGGTCCTGGTGGGCGGGCCAGCATCACTCCTTGGTAAGACGATGAGGGGGATGTTTCCGGCATGAAAATGCGTGTGTAGTGAGGCCAGCACTAGAGGCCGATTCATGTGCTTGCAACTGCTTATGAACAGAGAGGCTAAAAGACCGGTTTTAACCCTCTTGTGACTGCTTATGAGCGGCTGTGTTGCTATGCTTCCGGTCGTACGAGCAGTCACGAGAGGCTTAAGTGCCGGTTTGCGGATTCGCGAATTATAATGAGTCGCAATGTGTGAACCAGCCTCTACGATTGTGTGCCTTGATACCCCGTAAATTCTCCTACGACACTAATAACATTCCTTAATAGGCCTTTTCGCACAGACCACTACGGCATCAACCTTCCCTCTGTGCAATGCATGGTTTTGGAGGAGTGATTTGGTTTGCGTGTCCGAAATCACCCTGTGTATCCCAACACATGTAACACTTCCACCGTGTCGCTTGTTCATGATATCAGTCATGATGCTCGTTCATGACCTGAGTGGTCCGAGTTCCATCATTTTAATCTGAATGATGCTGGAAAGATCACTGTTTTACTACGTTCTGAAGCTTCCAGCTTCATACGTATATTGGAAGGTGGTGTTCACTGTGCTCTAGGGGGGAATTCACTGGATGGCATATTTGAGGACGATGTTTAGAGTGCATGCTCAGAAGGATCTCACATTAATAGCCTGCTAAGAGCAGCAATCTTAATGGTGCGGAAGCTCGTTGTCAGCACGCGCTCTGCAACCACGCACACTAATATGGCCGCCAGTGAATACTTCCTATTGGGTTATAAGACCAAACTATCAAAAGTGTCTCACAAATATCTTTCTCTGGCTCCTGATACAGGCAGAAGAAATCTCAAAACCCGGCCCACCTTGCTGAGGACCCAACTGAGAAAATAACCCTGAATACTTTCAAAAGCCACAGTGTGCTACCTCTAAAGAAGGTGAGTGTCTTTCTTCCACTTCTGTTGCCTTTCGCTAGACGGAAGTGATGTCATATAAGTGGGGTTCATGTTGTAATGTCACTCCAAAAGGTTACAATTGTCTCTTCTTTTTTATGGTGTATTTTGACTGAACATCACTTCAGAAGGGATGTGCTCCTTGACGCTGAAGCAGCTCAATGCAATATCTTCCAATTGCCATCAAAATTATTGTTGACAACCCTAAAGAAAAAAAGTGGTACAAGTAGATGTGCGAGAACCCCTCTTAAGTGTTGAAGGTGCAGAAGCAGGCATGCACTTACCGTAAAATACCGAGCAAGCGCCCACTCAAAATTATGGGATAATCGCGGAAAACTCGGGGATGGGCGCTTGTTAGGTCCGAGAGCAAAAACGCAGAAGGATCGCATAGTCGGGTGGGCCCTTGCTCGGCCCGACCGCCGAATTCAAAATGGCGGCCATTTGATGCACTTGGAAAAGGGCCGTCATTCGCAGAGCGTGCGAACGTATAAAAGCAGAGAAACCTTGCAGAAGCATGGATATGAACAGTTTATTGAGAGAAATGAAAAAAAAAAGCACTAATGAACTCTAGCCTCCGTCAGTGAAGCCGTCAAAAGACTCTTCTGAGTCGGAACAAAACATTACAAACAAAACAAAACAAACCTGCGGTCATCCTCCAAGAATTGAAATAAGGCATCATCAACCTCTTCACTGAAGACTGGCGCCCCGTCACTCAGCTTGCGTTTCAGCTGTGATCTTCCGTGGTTCTGTTGCAGGAGCAGTTCGTATTTTGAGTCCCACTCGCGCACTCTTTTACGGTCAATCTTGAATTCACGCGATGTCCGGCTTACATTCTTTCCGTGGCGCCTATGCCATTCAACAACTTCGACTTTCCTAGCGACCGTATACGAGTGCATCGTTCAAACAAGCGAACCGAGCGAACGCAAGCAATGCAGCGCGATGAACACGGAACTAACCGAACCACCGAACAACAAGCGGAAGCGGAGGGGCAGAGGCACACGGGCACATGGCACGTGTGCAGCACACGCGCTAAGCTCTGTGTGGCTTTCCATTCGCTATATCCTCCTTTCCAACGTAGTGTATCTTCACTGCTTCACTCTTGCCACCGTGCCCTTGCCTCTCTTCCTTTGTACACCAGCTCGCCTGTATCTTTTGTTATTTCTGCCATTTGACCTCGATTCCCGCGGCGCCGGAGTGTTGCCGTGTTGCGCCGGAGCCCTTCGCCCGATTCTTGCGGCGCCCTTCGCCCCCTTCACCCGCGCTGTCGTGACTCATAACTAGTGCCGGTCGCTTCAACTTCAGGAGATAACGGCCGTCCGCGGCGACTGGGCGCTTGCCATGTCCTTTGCATATTTTTTGAAATTTGCCTAAAATGGGGGTGGGCGGTTGATGTGTCCTCTGTTTGTTTTTGAAATCGTTCAAAAATAGGGGGTGGGTCCTTAATGTGACATGGGCCCATGCTTGGTATTTTACGGTAGGCAGAGACACGACTCAATGGGACTTAGCCTTATTGACCAAAGGCGTATACCAAACTTGTTTTGCCGGACTCTCAAACGAGTAATATTTGAAAATTGCACAAGCTTAATCTCGCTGACCAAGGCTGTGAAGCACAGAGTGCGTTGAGAGTCACGTCCCATCCATTTCCCATCTACATTTAGCGGGAAAAATTGACATAACGTGACTGAACATCACTTGACTTGGGGTCACGTGACGTGGTCATGCGATGTTAGTTACTCTGCTAAAATTCGCTGGGAGATTGAGAGGTCAGTGACATTTGTTTTCTTGCCATATTTAGCATAAAAAATGACGTGACGTGACGTGGTCACACGACTTCGATTTCCCGCTAACGGGGAAATTTATTTGGGGAAGTTGACGTGATGTGGCTTAAAGTCGCAGGAAGTGGTCAATTGAAACAATCTTCCAAGTTAAATTTAGCGGGAAAATATAGGTCACGTGACAATAGTTTTCCTGCTAAATGTAAAGGGGCAATCAATGTGACGGTTTTCGCTAAAGCATTTCCTGCGTTAAAACGGCAAATGACGTCTCGCTGCCATCCCGTGCAGAGGTCCAAGCGGTTTCCGAGGGCCATCTTCTACTGCCACTTGTGCCACCGGCACCTCGACGACAACTGGTACGTCGAGAAACACCTGGAGCAAGAGCAGCACCAACTCAGGCTGTCGGTAAGCGCTTCCAAATTTCACGTTTTTGAGCATTACGTAGTGTGTCGCTTGTCGTGGCAACGCTTGTGCAGACACTTCATAGCATGTCGCTGCACTTAATAGACAGGTGCGTCGGTAATAGGTGGGCGGGGGTGCATTTAGCTCCAATTTTTACGAACCGGCGTAAAGACTTAGCGGAACGCTGCAAATTGCAAGCGCTTACATCGCTGGTCTCAATAGCAAGACAGAAGAGCCGAGGAAGAAGAAAGCCAACGAAAGGTTAGGTGTGTTCGTTTGGCCGCGACGAGCTGAGGTCGTTCGAGTGGTTGTCAACTCTAGTTCTATTTGTACAGGGTGTCTTCCGAAAGAAAGAAATAATGTTTTGTTTTCATCGCAAAAATGAACTGCATCACCTAACGCTCATTCTCCTCCCGAATGTAGCGCTACCGGTTCGAACCAAATGAGGAAGTTTTGGAAGAAACCATTGTCTTATTCGAAAGTTACGAGTGATTTTCTGAAGATTTCGATTGCCACCGTTTTGCAGGTGAGCGAGATGCGGATGGACGTCAAGAACATCCCGCACCCGGTGAAAGTTCAGGTCACGGCCATCGACTCCCTGCTTCAAAGTGTGAGCGGATACGGGTTGACCAAGGAGAAGGTGGAGCTGAGAAGAGCATTTGCCGAAAAGCTGGAGGCCTCACTTCGAGAAACCCTGCCCGGTGAGAACCGTAGCTACAGTGCACAAAACTCTTTCCTGGCCTCACCCATAGCGCGTTGATCACTCGGGATCGATAAACGCGGAAGCCCATTTCAAAACTTCCGTGGAGCTATCACATTCCCCGCACCACCCCTTAAGTAGTTTGAAGACTGCAGTTTTGGTTTCTTTCTGCGGGACAGCGAGTTTTAAGCAGAGCGTGAAGCACACAGCACGTCGCCGATCGTGACTGCCGTGAACCTCTTCCACGGGTCTGGCACGCGCTTGCTAGCACGGCAGTTCTTGCAAATCATTTGTCGCTTTATCAGACTCGGATAGCAGCAGTGTGCCTGACTATGAAGCCCGATGGTCATATTTTGGTTCTGATGACCCCTGCTTCACCCCATTCAGAAACTGGTTAGCCTAATGGCATGTCAGTGATGAGGATTGACTTGATCTTTGGTTGATCAAAACTGTTCTTGAGGTAAAATTATAGTTTTTGTTTAGTTATTTTGTTGCAAAAATGAGAAACGTTTCATATAATTCAGATTTGTTTTTGCGTTTTTTTCTTTTTGAGCTATCGCCATATCTTCACTTTGTTGGCACCCAATTATTATAAAAACTATTGCATTCGGCGAATTAGTCTGCATTGACATTTGCATAATCCAAATGCCCTTTATTTAGCTTTATGTTTACGTGTGACATCCTCTTGTAAACCAGAGTCTCTCAACGAATAAACACAACAAAAAACCACACAAAACGCATATTTTCTCCATGGTCAAGAAAGTGTTATCATGTAACTGTTAGCTGTAACCGGTCTCCTGACTTTTGGCTGTTTATTGTATAAGAATTTTCAGCCACAGAGTCGATGGGTGTTCAATTGAGGTTGTAAACACGCCCGTGAGAGAGAATGTCGCCATCGTGAAGGTGCCGACCGTCTCATCCTGGGTGCTAGGATGGAACGCACTCGACGTCAAGATCACGCTGTGCGTGAATGTAAGTGTCACGCGGAAGAGAATGTCACCGGAGATTTTAGTCAATCTTAGTGCAGTATCATTTAAATATCGCACGAGCTCACGCTGTTTATTTGCATCGTGTCGCGCTACCTTTTGCTTAACTTTTTCGATTGACCCTCCGTGTTTATTATGCAGACATCAAGCTGACCCTCCATGGATCCTCGGTCAACGGTTTCGGCCTGTACAATAGCGAAGTGAACCTGGACCTGTCCTCGACCGGCAAAACTGAGGTGGCCGAGCTCCTCGTGGAGCTTTCGGACAAGATCACCCAAGACGAGGGTGAGCTGTGTTCTGATTTCTGCATCCCTTCTCTTTCAACACGGAATGCGTTCGAAGACTGGTGTCCCCGCGGAAAGCGTGACAAAACGCCGTGAAAACCGTTATAAAGTGCGCAACGTATAATTCAGAGCACAATCTGTACAGACGAGCGGAAATTGTGAAACGTGCCCCAATGGGATTCGAACCCACCACCCCACAATTGAGAGGGATGCCGCCGAGCCTGGGTGATCGCAGGACAACCGCATTGGCAGGTGGTGCTACCTACTTGGATGTGCTGCCGACAGATCGCTAAATGCGAGAATGCGACGGCTCAACCGACCATCTCCGTACAACGATGGGCCATGACGCGTCCAAATGCAATGTGCGTGATGCTCTGGGAGAGAAACCTGAATACAAAGCAAGCAAGTCAAAACTCTAGAATTGCTTTTGTGCATTACTGAGACTGAAAGTGAAATAAAAGCGTTCGGAAGATTGTGTGGTAAAACCAAGACTTTGCTCGGCCACCCCTGCGGGAAGGATCGGCGCATATCTCCAACGCTTGGGGAGGTAGGTGCCCATTGCCTATGCCTCGCCGTTCACGAAGTAGTTGGAACGCATTTAGAGATTTGCAGGTTTTAAGCCGTTTTCAGGTAAATGGGCGAGGCAAGTCCTATAGGTGTCCCTGAAGATGCGCCACGATACCTTCTGCAGATTTGTCATTCCTTTGAGGAACAAGCGCTCTTCCCTTCTCCTGAGGGATCGGGAGGGCTTATCGATCCTAATAAGCAAATTTTGCGAGGTAATGCAGTTAGTCTTCGGTGGTGAGACTTTTTGAAGTATGCGTGAATTGCCGAGGGTCCTCAAGAACGAGCAAAAACAATAGCAAACTGGAAGTTCGGTTATTAATTGTTTTTGTTTACCTCTGCACACCCTGTATAACTGGAAGAAAAATTAAAGACACATTTTGTATATACCTAATTTATCTGTAGACGAGAAATTAATCCCGTGGTAGAAGACACCAGCAGTCGGAGATGCATTCTAGACACTGCACCCAAACGGGTAGTGTCCATGCGAGTGCTTCTGAACCGGCTCTCTTTCTGTGTTTCCACATCCAGACAACTTCTCGTCCCCGGAACGCGACTTCCTGGCAAAAGTACCCAGATTTCGCTTCGTGGACGGTCCCACAGACCTCAAGTGCGAGATCAGCCTGAACAACGCCAACTCCATCAAGACCTCGAGACTGTTGGCGGACTACGCCTCCCTGGATCCCAGGGTGCAGTCGCTCGGCGTCATTTTTCGCTACTGGGGACACGTGAGTGGACGTCGCGCCCAAAGCTTTACCCCTTGAAACAGCCGTCCACGCGAATTCCAAACTCGCAGGACGTGCTACAAGTGACGACTAAAGCTTAGGCTTCGGTCTTGACACATAGTACCTTCTAGCACTACATGTCCCAGAATGCGGAGCGCGAGTTTGTCTGCTTCTTTTGCAGGGGTTGAGGGGACATTAGAACGCCGAGCTCTCATTGGACGTTCTAGGATGTCCAAGGCAGCCACTATCCTCATAGTCCCTCCGCCAGCTTGAGGTTCCTGCCCCTTTGACAGCGCTTCGGTGTCTCGTGCACATCAAGTACTAGCGAAAGAAAGCATGGCAGAAGCCGAAGCATGGCAGAAGGCATGGAGCGCGTGATGAAGGCTGGGCATTCAAAAGACATGCCTTGCCGTCCTCCCACTGTCCGCTGGAACGCTGAGCTCCGACCGGAATGATTATTGGGCAGACGCAAAGCTAGCTGCCTTTCTCTCTACTCGCTCTTTTAACGCGTTCGAACATATTCGAACAGTGAGCTGAGACAGCTCTGATCATTCTAGCCGGAGCTCTGTGTTCCGGCGTTCCCACGCTCTCTCCTTTCGTTCTCTTTCTTTCTGTTTTCACCCCATAGTTGGCCGCGTGTCTTTCGGGCTACTACGAACGACGTTGTTGCCGACGCCTCCTTCTGCCGCGGTAGGACCAACACATTCCGTCCTGTGGTTTTCCAGGTGTGCAAGCTGGACAGGCAGGAGAGAGGCACGCTGCCACCCCACGCCTATCCCATCATGGTCATCTACTTCCTGCAGCAGTGCAAACCTCCTGTTGTTCCCGTCCTGCACGAGGTGAGGGTGTGCCCCTGTAGGGGAGTAGAGTCGATCGATGGTCCCTTTTCAAAAATGTCCGTCGAGCAACAACGCCGACGCAGCACTCGTTTTCAGCGGGAGTTGAGCCAAGTTCACGCCGAACGCCGACGAAACCTCGTGTTCTATGCACGTGCCCAAACAGTGGTGTACTCCGATAGTGTGTGTGGCAGCTACTGGTTTGTGCGCACTTTTGAAAAGGGTCTACAGTGCAATCCACTTATGACGACGATGAGAAAACCCAAAAATTTAATTTCGGACATTTCATACTTCTGGTTAATTCAAAACAAATTTCAAAATGTGGGTTGTCCTGCTATGCTTTTAATGTATCTATAAGTTAATTCGAACGGCGTTTTCGTGTAATTCATACTTTCCCTCTCGCGGCCCCATTGGTCACGCTTTTCTTGGGGGCCCAGGTCCCCCCGAAATCTTTCATTTTGCTGGGGCCTCCCCCCTCCCTCCTCCCCCCCCGACTCAAAATCCTGGCTACGTGACTGCGATAGCTTCATGGCCGCCAGCACCTTGGATAATTCACCGTGGAGACCAACGAACATACTTCTACGTGCTCTTCGCGCGCTTAGTGATTTTAAGCAGTAAACGAGAGGAAATACGTACTCAAAAATATCGTTCTCGGTGAAGGCCACCCGATTTACGGATTTCGGAAGCAACAACAACAATCCCAACAACTTGAGTGGCCGCTCGAGTCGGTGGGAAGGTCTAGCAAGGTGGGTCGGAAGGCCTAGCAAGGTGCTCGTCACTCAGTGCTTATGACCAGCAATGTCATTAAATTAATATGTTTGCGCGACCCCTCCCTTTTTAGTGCGATAAGGAGCTTGTGTCCCAGAAAAGCCGATGTCGGGTGGGATGTGGAAATCCTGATTGGTCGATAGGGTCATGACGTCACAGCTACATGACCTCGCGTGAGAATTTCATACGACCCACAACGCTGTCGTGAGACGTGATGTGTGGAATACAAGTGATTAAAACATGACATGTAATGCGAATTAAATGTCGCCAGATGTCTCAAATGATTTCACTTTATAAAGTAATTCATTTGCCAAGCCGTCTTAGAATCTACCTGTTTGGTCACTTGATAAGCCTTTGAAGCCACGATGACAGCAGATTTGGTCGTGGTCAGTACGACGACACGAAACTGGGTTGCTGGGTCCTGATCCGTAGGCCCGACGCAACTGTTGTTGCGCTGTTTGAGTTTAATTTTGACGAGAAGTACAACGAAAGAATTGGGTCAAAAGCAACCCTAAACTCTCGTTCAAATTAATGAATTGAATGTGAATTGTGAGCGATACACCTCAACCTACATGCTACCAACGAAGCGCAGAATTTTGGGAGTCTCCCGTATTACCCGGGAGGCTCCCAAAATTTACCTTTTATATGGTTGCACGATTGACAAGGAAATCTCTCGGAAAACGCAAATTCAACCCCCTCTGCAGTGTCGCTACGGAAGGCAGCAATGATAGCGAGCCTCAGCTGGATCTCCCTAGCACGAGCAGTGCAATAGAAATGTTATGAAGTTGACTTCATGTAACTTCATTGTCAAAATTTATCTCTAAAAAACGCTGCCCCCCCTGGCTTAGAAAACCTCCCTGATATGGTTTCTCCAAACTTGACAGGTATGATTCTGTGTTTATCTTTTGTGAAACTCTTGCTTTGTATTAGTAGATCCTTGATGATCATTCCTGCTTTAACTTTTTTAGGGTTGGTAGGCGACCTTCTCACGTTTGCTGTGCTGGTCTTTATGCTAAATATGTTTTTTCTCGTCGACCCATTCTTGCAGCTGACGGGCGGTAGCGACTCGGAGCCCCACCTGTGCTTGAAGGACTCGGTGAGTTGCCCTCTTTGTGTTAATGCAGAATTGGTTTCTTACTGAAGCTAGGTGAAATTTCGCCAGTGATCTTATTGAGCACTGCTGCAAAGAGTTGTCACCGATTTCCGTCCGATGCTTCTAAGCCTGGACAGCTTGCAAGCACGTGCATTCAACGTGCAACCTGCACGTTGAATCTCTTTTTAAACTATTGCTTTGGAAAGAAAACCCAATCACTGGTGAAAATATCTTTTGGCGAAAAAAATTCAACTGTCAAAGGGTTAACCAGTTGCTCCTTTTAATACTGCATGTGCAGGAGTGGAAGTGGAAGTCCACAAACAACCGGAGCTTGGGCGACCTCTGGTGCGAGCTGCTCCGCTTCTACGCAGCAGAGTTCCGACTCGAGAAGCACGTCGTCTGCATCCGCCGTCTCAAGCCGGTCCTCATCTCCGAGAAGAAGTGGAACAAGCGCTACATTGCCATCGAAGGTGAGTCACCGCATTTGCTAAGTGTGCCAAGACTTGCTGCTTTTGTCGAACTTCGCTGACTTCATTGTCGGCGGAATTGTGGGAGACTGCATTCTGGGGGTCGCTGTTTTTTGTCTGGTGACTCCAGTGAAGTCCTGTGACTTTTGTGCTCTGCAAGACTTTGATGTTTTTTTTTTTTTTCTACTTTTCCTTTTAGGAGTATTCTGTATTACCCAAGAAAATCTTGAATTTTGACCAGTTTGTACAGTTTTACGATTGACAGAAAAATCTCCCGGAAAATGCAAATTACCCCCCTTCCCGTACCTAAACAGGGAGTTTTTGCTGTCGCAACAGACTGTTGCAATGAAATTTGTTGTCAATACAGTCTAACCCGGATATATCGAATTCAAAGGGGATCGAAAAATAGTTTGATATATCAATGCCCATGCTTAGAAGTTCTCATGGATTGGGTTTCTCCAAACTTGGTGTGTATGCATGTGGAATGTTAGAAAGTTAGGTGTGTTTGTGCGTGTCCCTTTGTCGTCAGTCTTGTGATACTCCACTGGGAAGCCATGTCGCTGTTAGTGGGCACGAATAAAGGAACATAAAATGCCATTTTTTGTCTTGTCTTGGACACAGACCCTTACTCAAGCAAGCGGAACCTGGCCCGCTCCATCCCAAGCGAAGAGATGAACCTGTTCCTCAAGCGGGCGCTGCGCGAGTCTGCCATCTACTTCCACGAGCCACAAGTCACTGGGGCGATTGACCTGATCCGTCCAAACGTGTATGCGCAGCCCCGGTGTACGGACAACTCGGAGTTTGGGTCGGACTCCGACTCAGACCAGGAGGAGTCCAAGGTAAACCCCTCTCTCCTCTACCACTCTGGACTTGCCCGCGTTTTCTTCAAGGTTGAGACAAGCTCGGGAGCAGACAGCCTCTTTCGGTGCGCTGTCGGCTCCCAACCCAACCCTCCAAAAGAGGTCGTCGGCTCCCGTCTTGGCTGCTGGCTGGTCTTTGAGTGTGTCTGTTGTTCTCTAACTGCAGTTTCTGCCTTTTGATAGTTGGTGAGTAGATGCGGTCCATGTCCCTTCTGACACGGACCGCATCTATTCAGGATGTGGATGTGGTGGTAGAGTGATCCAGTCGCTTGCATGTTTCAGGCACCGAAGCGATAATGTCTTGATTCTGTTTCAGTCTCTTGATTCTGAGAGCTGTAAAGGCCCGTTCACACTCTTGCGACCTCTAAAAACTGGGTTCCTTAAAACTTCTTAAAACAGAGGGCACACTGACGCCATCTATTGGGTAGCAGTGTAAACTTGGCGGTCTGGCATATTTTTTATTTCTCTCGCGTATTATCCTTTCTTTCTTCGCTCAAAAACTTTTGTCAATGTTATAAACGAGCCTTTCTTATGGGTATTACGCACATTTGACCTCGGAGATCCCGAAAAACCTTCGCTTTTCGGAAATGCAGTTCCAGGGTCACCGCATAGATGGCGCCACAATGTCAGTGTGTTCCCTCGTTCTAAGAAATTTTAAAAAGTTTTAACAGATCTCGTCTCTCCCGGTCGTTCTCGGTTGCAAGAGTGTGAATGGGCCTTAATTGTTCGGAGGTTTGGCGTGCGATGAGTGCGAAAGCCGACGTTGTTGTAGCTGCAAGGACGTTTGTTCTGCCGCAGCCCAAAGTGGCCGACAAGGAGCCCGGTGGAACCAAGACCACAGACGACGAGGAAGAAGAGGAGGATGAAGATGTCGACGACGCCAGTTCGTGTTCTTCGGACGCGGCGCCGGACACGGACGAGCACGATCCTGATGTGCCCATCGCGGATGCCGTCAAAGTCATCGCCAACATGGTAGCGTCAAGCTCGCTTCTGAATTTTATTGATCCTTCCTTGAATTTGTGTCATGATAGCTTGGGGGATACTGATAAGTAAGCACTTGCATCTGCTCGGCCGTCACCACTGCACATCTTGCCTGTTGCGGCGATGGTGATGGGTCAGCTCCCTGTTTCTTGTCATTATGTCTCTGGCTTTTGATATAGGTCAGGTGCAGTGCAGAGCTGTAAGAGTTGCTCTTAAAAAGTGATTAAGTTGCTACTGTTGTTGCCTTTTTACAAGCACATTTAGTTACAGTTACTCAAACTTAATTCTAACTTAGCATTTAGTGACTGAATTTTAACGAAGTACAATAGGTTGGTACTTACATGAGTATGTTAGTTAGGGTTTGCACGAGTCCTTGAAAACCTTGAAAACCTTGAATTTAAAAACTGCATTTTCCAGACCTTGAAAACCCTGGAATTTTTAGCGGTGCTTGAAAACCCTTAAATTTCCCAATGATAGTCAGATTTTGTTTTTTTATTTCTGCAATATTTAATTAATGTTTTGCAATAATATATAAATGTAAATATTTTTACAGCGAGCTGTTAGGGGCTAGTTTCCCAAGTTTCGTGTCCGTGGACAGATAAGTCTCGACACAAAACTCTGGGCAGCTACCGCCATCTATGGGCGACGGCGGCAACAAGATAACCAGCTTGCCGGTTGTCTGATTGCCGCCGTCACTCATAGATGGTGGCAACCTTTACAGCCTTTCCACCCTGTTTTTCACCAAAATGGAAAGGTTGGATTTCTCTAGGTGCGTCCTAGGAGTCGTCCTCGAGGACGATACCTAAGGACGACGTTCTCTAGGTGTCATCCTCGAGGTCGTCCTAGAAGTTGTCCTTAAGGTCGTCCTAGACATCGTCCTTGAGGTCGTCCTAGAGGTCGTTTGAGAGGTTGTCCTCAAGGTCGTCTTAGAGGTTGTCCTCGAGGTCGTCTTTGAGGCTGTCCTCGAAGTTGTCCTAGAGGTTGTCCTCGAGGTCGTCCTAGAGGTCATCCTAGAAGTTGTCCTTGAGGTCGTCCTAGACATTGTCCTTGAGGTCGTCCTAGACGTCGTCCTTGAGGTCGTCTGAGAGGTTGTCCTCGAGGTCATCTTAGAGGTTGTCCTCGAGGTCGTCTTTGAGGCTGTCCTCGAGGTCATCCTAGAGGTTGTCCTCGAGGTCGTCCTAGAGGTTGTCCTAGAAGTCATCCCTGAGGTCGCCCTCGAGGTCGTCCTCGAGTCGTCCTGAGGTCATCCTAGACATCGTCCTTTAGGCGTTGTCCTTGAGGTCGACCAAGAAGTCGTCCTTGACGTCGTCCCACCATAGTGCAGCTCCTCTGGTCATCCTTCTTCACCAGAGTAGACAGGTTGAAAGTTTTTTTCACGTGTATGTTAACATAAATTTTAAAATTTCAACAAGTGCGTTTTCTTATATGGCACATTTAGACTCATTTACCGGATGCCCGTTAGGCACCTGGCCACAGTGGTTCCAGATCCAGTCTCACCCGTCTGTCATCTTGCCATCGTGCCCCTCGTTCGCCTTGTTCTCTCGGGTGCCCGTTTGCTAGTTACTCCTGGTTTGCTTGTTCCACTTCTGTTTTATGCTACACATGGTGGACGTAGTTTGAGTTGTGCGTGATGCCTGGGATGTGCAACTAGTAACTAATAACACCGAGAAAGTAGAGGCAACCGGTGCCATCAGATACATTGTCAAGTAACAGCCTAAGGAAAACAGCGAAAACGAAAATGCAAGACCTTCTTAAAATCAACAAGGAAATCAAGGAAAAGCTGGAGTAGCTCTACTGAACCCTTTACTTGCACCTCTTTGGCAAAAGTGCCCTTTCCTAGGTATCGTCGTGCAATAAAGAATTTTCGTATTGCATTTAAAAAGTTGTTATATTATCAATTTTCTAGATAGAGTATTGGAGGGGTCCTTCAAAATATATCTATAGGCCCTTAAAATTCCTTGAAAACTCTTGAATTATTTTTTCTTTGAAGTCTGTACGAACCCTGGTAAGGTTGACGTTTGTGACTTTTTTAGTTAGTCGTAGTGAGGTTGGCACTTAGCTAAGTATGTTAGTACATAAGGTTGATGCCTAATAATGTTAGCATTTAACAAAGTGTGTTAGGTTGGGACTTTGTTGAACATGCTAGGTTTATACCTATTTGAGTATGCTGGGTTAGCATGTAGATAGGTACATTAAGTTGATACCTAATTGTGATCAGTGTTAAGTTGGTACTTAGTTAAGTATGTTAGTATGCTTAGATTTGAAAAAATTGGTACGCCAGAAAATCGGGCCCAACCCCAGCGCTGTTAGTACTTAGTTATGTACGTTAGTACCTGACGGAGTATGTCCGACCTGGTAACCCTGGAGCGAGACGACAAAAATGTAATGTCGAATGAGAGCACAGCTTTTGAGGAGGAGGAGTGGAGGGAGGGGAGGGAAGGAATGGGAAATTTTCGCTTAATTTCCTGCTAAATTTAGCGAAAATTTCCCGCTAAGTTTAGCGGGTGAAATGTTCCCGCTAAATTGAGCGGTAAATTTACCAACATTTTCCTGCTAAATGTAGCGAAAAATTTAGCGTAAACTACTCACTGCATTTAGCGGGGAAACTGAATTGGTGTTGAGGTCACGTGACGTCAATTTCTGCGCTAAATGTAGCGGGGAAATTTGTTTCACTGAACTTTTCTGTTAACTTTTATGTGACATCACATTCATTCATGTGACGTCACACATGACATCTTGTGTGGCGTCACGAGGGTAAAGTTTTCCACTCAAATTGGTGGGAAACTTTTCCACTAAATTTAGCGGAAAACTTTTCCCGCTAAATTTAACTTAAACTTTTCGTGCCAGATTTAGCGGAAAAATTTCCCACCAGATTTAGCTGGAAAATTTTACCCTTGTGACATCACACGTGACGTCACGTGTGACATCATTATGAGAAACATCCCATAATGCAATGCGCAATTACAATGACAGCGGCGGCGACGCCGCTCAACCCGGAATTGGGCGCCTAAGAGCTGGGCTCTAAAAAGGGACGGAGCTCCAAACTTTTTTGTCCCCTCGATCCAGGGCAACCATGTCCATCCTTGACCAGCTCACCTATTTACTTGCTTTAAATTGAAGTACTTTAGTTTGGTACTTTGCACCTGCAGACTTTGAACGACGAGGGTGGCTCGGAGCACGGGTCCAAGACCCCCTCCGCAAAGCCCCACAAGCGGAAGGAGACCTCCACAACGGCCGGAGCATCGGAGTTTGTCCAGCCCGGCCCCCGATGACCCAGCAGAACATCGACAAGTTGTCGAGGCTGTCGAAAGAGGACTTCGACTACCAGTTCACCCTCAAGACCCTCTCAAACGGGCAGGTGAGGAAGGTTAAAGATTGGGGACGGATAAAGAAAAAGACCATAAGTCATTTGCGGATGATAACCTCCGAGCCAAGGTTCCATTTGTTTTTTTTTCTTTTCTTTTTATGCATTTTTTAAAGTTTTGCATACCTGACTCCACTTTTCAGGTTGCGAGCGCGGCAATGCCGGCTTTCGGTGGAGGCATGCAACGATTTTTTCTCACTTTGGCTGGCTAGTGGGAGCGTGCGAATGGTTGGGTTTCGTGTTCAAATCGAACAGCGATCGACCGCATATGTGTCGAGACATTCGAGGCTTGGAATGGTTAGGCGCACTGAATAGCTGGACGAAACCTGGGTTTGTTTGAAGACGAAGCAGAGAGCTTTCTGGAGGGAGTGTGAAGCCTGCAAATCAAGACCGTCCACTAAGCTAACCATTTCAATGGAAAGTAGTTTGTTTCTTATCGTCCTCCAGTGTTTCGCAGCTCTGTGTACTACTAACCTATTTCTGAATTCTGCGACCATGATGCATAGGCCTTCTTTCATATATTTATGCATATTTCCTATATATTTTTGGCGCATTGCACACTAAAAGTATAGGTATTCGAATGGTGGACTTTCAGGCCACCATTCGGCACT
The DNA here is from genome assembly GCA_037355805.1 of Ixodes ricinus. NCBI lineage: Eukaryota > Metazoa > Arthropoda > Arachnida > Ixodida > Ixodidae > Ixodes > Ixodes ricinus. The sequence continues at coordinate 70,970 of JAZHYW010026507.1, read as the reverse complement.
ATCCGATTTAAATTCGATTTGGGCTGAAATATCACTATTTGCACGCCTCGACTAACTACCTAATACTGAGAGTAAACCCTTCAGGTTCTTAACGTGCAGAACAGGTACCGGTTTTCGTTGACCCATTTAGTTATTTTCGTAATAGTTATTTTTCTTGGACAGAAATTTTTGTGCAGGAACCCTTATGCATTTAGGTTTTAGTTTGTTAGTTTGTAAACTTGAGTCTGAAAGCTTGGAAGGTCTGAGTTCAGAGCCGATGGGAGCTTACTTTACTTTGTTACAGGTTTTGGTGCTTTATGCGTCGCACCACCAGGGCATAGGAACCGCAGACGTGAGGCGGGAGCATCAGGTTATTGAGAGTCGACTGTGGTTTGCTGGCTTCATCATTGAAACTCTTGGGCTCGTGGAAAGTCCGATATTATGAAGCTCGTAAGGACTGCTAGTCTTCTCAAGTGAGGACCGGACCGTGTTAGATGCAGATTTCCGTACTTATAATACTGATGCAGAATTTCCAGAGAATATAGTGACGCTGAATTTTCAGGGAATGTACCGACGCAGATTTTTCAGGGAATGTACTGATGCTGAGTTTTCAGGGAATGCGTTTATGCAGTATTTTCAGAGAATGCCTTCACGCAGTATTTTCAGGAAACATACCGACGCAGAATTTTCAGGGAACATACCGACGCCAAACCGTCGGAGAATATGCCGACGCAAAATTTCCAGGGACCGTACCGACGCAGAATTTTCAGGGAACATACCACCGCAGAATTTTCAGGGAATGTATAAATGGAGAACTTTCAGGGAATCTACTGACCACTTTTCTGGGAGCCTTGCTAGTCCTTCTGGAGGAGAGCTGGGAGAATTTAGGGATGCAGTCTCGCTACAGATTCTTTTCATGTGTTGCAGGAACCTCCCATGATCTGCACCTTTTGTATGAAGAAAGGGCATCTGCAGGAGGTGAGTAACATTATCTTCTGGAAGCCCGTATCATTCTCTTATTATCTACATGAAAACACACAACCTCGGTCAGGGAATGGCATGCATGATACAACGTGATGAATGTTAAATTTGTGCGCACGGAACGACAGTTTGAACGGAAAATGCATCCGGTACCAGTCGTAGGATCACTCAAAGAAATAAGCACCACACATGATATCTGTCTCTATAGCCAGTAGCTTGTGTCGTTGCATGAAACTAGCTTTTCCACGGAACCATCGCGTGTCACCGAGTGTTATATAAATCCCTCAAATTTTCTGTCGAAATAATGTGGCCACATTGACACGCACAAACCGAGGTCATGTTCTGGAAGGCTCAAGCATTCTTCTGCGTGGTTTATCTTGAAGAATCGTTGCGTGTAGCATGCTCGCGTGAGCCCGTGGGTACAACGAGCGCCTTGCTTGCGTTACTTTTACAGAACTGTCCAGATCAGATCCTGCCGCAACTGGTGGAGCTTCCCCCCATGACGCGAGGCCACATCATGATCCTCAACGACGTCTGTCTGGATGTGATGCGTGAGTGTCATTCATTTCCTTTTACAGCGATAGCCATTGTGGGTTTTTCCCAACCACTGGATATGACGTCCGTTGTTGACATTGTAGTTGTCGTTGATGTTGTAGTCGGCATAGTAGGGCGTAGGGTGTCCGTTGTCGATGTTGCCAGACCCTGTAACCTGGGTCTGCTGCGTGCCAAGCGGAGGCATTACCACAGAGTTATGCCGCAGCATTAGCAAAAAAAGAAAAAAAAGTTGATAAAATGTTATTGTGGCACTGTCACTGCCAAGAGCTCATGTTGGGAGACGCACTTTCACGTGCTGAGGAACGAAAGAGAAACAAATGCTTTCTGAACTGAAGGTCAGATGTTTATTTTGTTCCGAACACCCCACGGTGTGTGAATGCGACGCCGATGCCCAACGACTTCGCCGTGACGTGTCGCCACTATCGCCGTGACTGTACTGTAAATTAACGCAGGACTGCTCCATTGTTACTTTGTAATGTGTATACACAGGTATGCGTATCGAGATTAAGATCGGAATTACACCACCCTACCCTTTTCTGCACCGGTGCAGGAAGTGCGGGTCAATCGAACGTGCCTATTACAGGCGGCCAATGGGCCAGAACACAGATTGCTGTCAAAATGTAACATATGGGAAGTACAATAAGCATTGGTTTGGTGATGACGTGGTCGTAGGGCACTTTTAAATGTAATATGGGACAGAGGTGGTTCCAGTCACAGGCTTTAGACTGTACGAAAGAGTGGTGAAATACAGTGCGAGCATATGGGATGCCAGCTCTGTGTTGACTGTCAAGTGAAACATAATTAAAGGAATTCTTATCGGCACCTCTTTTCATCGAGGTCTGGTGTCATAAATAGGCACTTGGCACCATAATCACAGTCGAATGCATTGCACCAAAAGTCCGTGTTTATTGGTGCCTACTCTTTGTGAAGATGAAACCACCAGAAATTACGGAAGCAAATGGTGCAAGCCAGATTGACGCAGCAAACATTAGAAAGTCCTCATTTTTACGAATTCCTCGTACAGTTTTAGCATTGTTTGAGGCTCCGTGCATGCTTGTGGCCTCGGCTTTGCTGCTCATCATGAAACATGCTCATGAAATCGACTCGCTCTTTGCAGGCGAATGTTCGCCACGCCCACATGAAGAGAAGGACCGCAACATGCTCCTTCATGAGCTGGAGAGCCTGATCCGAGAGCTGTACTCAGGTGCGTGAGTTACCTTTGCATCCGCAAAGATGTACCATATTTTGTTCATACGCAGCACACCTTTAGAATGCCTGCTTGCATCATGCACATATCATCATTAACATAAAGTGTAATTTCCAAAATCTGTCACGTCTCTTATGAAGAACCGTCGTGTAAAAACAAACCCTGATACAGGCACGATTTGCTCTTTCTTTAAAAACACAGAAAGATAGCCCACTTATAGCAATTGCAGGGCCCTGGCCAATGGGGACCTCTGCAGAAATAGTGTTAGTTAGCCGTGTTGGGAGGAGATAGTCAACATTACAGACTGGAGGGGCAGTCATTTTAGGGGGCACTTGGGTTTGCAGGCTAACTTCAAAAGTACTAAAGCTAGGCTAATGAAATTTAAAGCACTTTTCTGCTTTGTTAAGAAGGTAAACTGTAGAAATTTTGGAGCCTTTCTGATCATTAGTTTGTTAAATATGTTAATATGCATATTGATGGTTTGTGCAGGCTCCACAAATCTAATAACATTCTGCATCATGATGAAAGTTGGTGTCTACCACCCCAAGACATGACTCCAGGGGGTGAAACCATTGGCATGATTTTCAGGTGCATAGAAAAAAATTTTTGTCATGACAAAAATATTAGCACTGTATTCTCAAATTTCACCAAAAGTTTGTACAACTATGGTAAAAGCTAGAGGTCGTAAACTAATGATCTAATAGTTTCACCCCTGCACATTTTATTTAGGAACAAGTCACAGTAATTAGAATTAAAATCGAATCAATAGTTTTCGAGATATCCCATGCACAAGCGAACCAGGTGGCGGAAAAACGCGTTTTGAGAAAAACGACAAAGAAGACGAAAGTCTACAGTTTAGAGTCAAATCGTGTAATATTGCTTTAAAATTTATTGTGGTTGTTTAGGAGTCATATTTACAGAAGGAGACAATAGTAGAAGTTATTTAGGCACAATAAAAAATATTTAAAAAAGTTAGTTTCTGTGCACGTTTTGCCATTGAAAGTCAAAAATTATAATTTTCCGTCGAAAAAAAAAAAAGAAGACAATTCACCACAAAATTAGGCTAGCTTCGCATTAGGAGAAAGGACCTAGAAATTCTTCGCGGAAAACAATAAAATTGGACGAGCAGTGTTCAAGTTGACAAACACCAAATTGTGGAAAAGTGCGTTTTGAAAAAACAAAATTTGAAGATCAAGCCCCACATTTCTCACTTCCACCTCAGAAGCCCCCTGGGCAATAGTCTCGACTGTCTGCTCTGGCTGCATTCTTCCTGGTACCTGTTTGCAGCGATCTCTTTCTTTTTTTGTGCATTCTTCAGCCTGAGTCTGTCTTTCTCTTGGGCCCTTTGCATAGTAAGTTTACCTCGCTTGAGATCCAGCTCTTCAGACAGTTCCTGTGCACTTCTTGCACAACCAGTGTTGAAGCGGCAAACAGCCTCTGCGACTCCGGTTTCCACTGTGAACAGCGATGCATGTTCTTCTTTTTCGAGGAGTGACCAGATTACTGAATGGAGAGATTCTGCCGAGTTTTGGGTCTTGGCTCCTGTGCACCTTTGCAGCAGATCAGGATCGGACAGCCTCCTGTAAACAGGGAACATAGCCGTGGTCACATGTGGAGGAAGCTTGTACTTGTGCGGTGGAGGTGCTTTTCCTTCAGCTTCAGCTCTGCGGTGTGCACACCAAGAGTCCTTGCCAGAAGGGCAAAGGTCATGCTGAGGGTCCTCGTCGGTTGATGCGACGTGGTGGAAGGTCGCCATTATTGCTTGCTGCATGTCTTCCACTTTGCTTGCATTGCTTTTCAAGGCCCAAGAATAATAGTTAGTCAGGCGCTTGATCAGGTCTTGTGTGAGACGTCCTTTTCCACCCATTGGTTGTTGAGTTTTGTTCTTGTCAACAAGCCCCCGGAGTGCTGAACCCATGCGCTTAGCAACATGGTTCACACATTCCTCTTTGGTGATTGGGAACAACCCATACACGTTGTCCTGGCAGAGAGCCTGGTGCGTTCTGCAATCCCCATCCGAGACGATTGTCGTGTACCTCAGCTCGTGGAGACTGAGAGACCTCCGGAAGAGAAGCAGCGCGGCTTCTACCTCCATTCTTCCGGCCTTCACGGTAGTGTTCTGTTGACACTCATGTTCCTCCTTCCAATCTTGGTACGTAGCATCACCAGGCTTGGGGCCAGTCTCGCACCCGAGACAGAAGTTTGAAAGCACGGCAGAGTCAAGTACGAGACCTGTGTAGTACTCTATAACAGTTCCTACACCAATACGAGAAGAGTGCCCTCGCTTCTTCCACGACCCATCATAAACAACAGTAATGTTCCCAGTGAAGGTAGGATCAAGCTCCTTGTACACGTCCTTCACAATGGCAGCAGCTTCTGCACAGATGGTTGCCGACATGGCCTTTGCTGCCTGCAGAAAATACTTCTTGAGGTGCTCTTGATAGGTTTTTTGATGCAGCCCCTGTGTGAAACGTTCAGTGTGGCGAAGAAATCATTTAGCGCAGTTTGGCCTTTGCCAATACCCTTGATCGCTTGCATGGCTCGAATGTTGACATCAAACGCTTTTGAACTTTCCAGCCGGGGTGAGGACCAGAAAGCATTGCTTTCTCCACACGCAGAGCAGCTAACAATAAACTTCACAGCCAGGCCGTGCTCTGTTGACGTTTTTATAGTTAGGCCGGCTTCCTTGCATTGGCTACAGACGGACGCAGTCGCAAGCATGCTGCTAATTGTGTCCACATCTGTGACTACATACCGAGATGCATTCTCTGGAGTGACGGACACCTCGTCGTGTTTGGAAGTTAGTGAAAACTTGCGCTCGGTGGCCGCCGTTGTCGTCAGCTTTTCGCGGCCTTCCGCGACTCGGTCTGCGATTGCCCGCGCCTCATCTGGCTCCATGTAGCTCGTTTGCAAGTGAGCAATCACTGTTCCACCTTCCACTCTGTCGCAAGAGGTGCTACATCCACTCTCTTGAGTCGAAATCACGTCTTGCGAAGGCGGAATCGCTGAACTCGGCGCACTTTTGGTGGTTTCAGATTGGCCGTTGTTGCACAAAGAGTTTCGTTTTCGAAGATCGGCGTTCCACCATTTCCGTTTTTTCGAGCCGAATTGTTCACGCGTTTTGCGTTTCCTCTTGAAAGGTCGGTCCGGCATGACGAGAAATCACCCGCGAGCCCGCGAATGAGATCGCACAAACTTTTCACAGCCGCGGTAACACAAACGAAAGTGTGGAACAAGCGCGCGCGATGGCAGACGACAACAGGAGCGGCAAGCAGCGGAGGAGCGCGCGCCGAAGCGGCGGGCGAGAGGGAGCCGGTTGCCGTGGCAACGGCCAACGGAGGCGCGTTCTGTTATCACGTGCTCGAACGAGCCAATGAGCGCGGGTGCACGGCGTCGCGCATTTCGACACTTGCTCCTCTTCCCAGACAACCCAGGATCACCGGAGTGACTCCACCGGAAAGCGAAGAATGCGCTCTTTCGAACGCGCCCAAGATGGAGGCGATCCGTCGCGCCGTTCGCGCTCGGGCGTTTTTAAATTTGCGCATTTTCCCGTGATTTTCATGCTCACCCAGTAAGTTTATTGTTACTTTTACATTACTTAGCGACTTTGTGGAGCCATGAAACTTTTCTACTGGTTTCATAACACCACAAATGATATGAAAAAAATACTTTTACAAAATGGACAATTTGCCGATTTTTCGGTCCCCCAAACCCGCGTGCCCTCTTAAGTTCATTACCCTTCACTGCGATTTCAAGTTTCTCTGTCACAAAATCTATTTTATTTTATTTGGAACAAAAGGTGAATGGGGTAGAAAAAGTAGGAAATGTTGTCTCTTAGCATCGTGAAATGTAGACCTTTAGAGATATTCTCACCCTGCGTTTTACAGTGAAGTGTATTGATGTTGCATGTGGCTCATCAATCGGGTTGAATTTGCAGATGCCAGGCTGACACTCTACGGCTCCTCCTGCAATGGCTTTGGCTTGGCGAGGAGCGATCTCGACATATGTCTGACCTTCGATAGCAGCAAGGATGGCAAGGTGGGTGACTACTCTCCAAGTGAACACCTGTCGTCCAGAGTTTCTATTATCTTCCAAGTCCCATGGAAGAATGTTTGTCTTCACAAACATTGTGATGCCTTTTTAATGCAGAACACCTCTTAGTGGAACAAAGTTAGCATTTGCATTCACGTTGCCGCAGCCATCGCGTGGTTTCATCAGCTAAGTTGCGGGCTAATGTCCCGCTGCATTTAGCAGGATGCCGCTACAGCTCAGACGGCTGGTGCCACGACAAGTCGCGTGATGTGCGTCAGTCCGCGCCATGTCACTCATCACCATTGTCACGCGACTCGCACTGCGAAGTTGTAGTGTCACGATCTTGAACGACATTATTAGATCACGGAACCACATTGTGTGACATGACATCATGAGGCACACTGTCACGGTGCCCAAGTATTGTGTAGTTGGTGGCGCACATGGTTCCTTGGCGGAAGTGCCGGTCTCGACCCCGCAACTCATTCCGCATTTTCGTCTCTCTAGAGAGTTCAAACCTTGTCACTCGTTTTTCATTTTCATCTTCAGAGAGTCTTGAGCCCTGTCAGTCTTGTTTCTCATTTTCACCCTCCCTCTGGAAAATTCCAGTCCGTTCTTGACAGTTGTTGCATGTTCTGGTTTCGAATTCCCCCGAACGTGGGCGCCTCGACGTCTCCGCAGGAACTCTGCCACAGCAAGATGATTCCCGAGCTGGCCAAAAGCTGCGAGCGCACCCAGACTTGGACAGGATCGTTCCCATCACCACGGCCAAGGTGCCCATTGTCAAGTTCTACCACCGGCCCAGCCGGCTGGAGGGCGACATCAGCCTCTACAACACCCTGGTGAGCCAAACCACGGGGGGGTCACCGTATTTACTCGAATATAAGTAATTAAGATTTCCGATAAAAAAAAAAAAAAAGTTGACTTATATTTTAATAAATACGGTAGTTAGATCTGGCTGGTATCGTAGGCCACACTAGCTTGTGGTCCTCATGCGGGGAATTGAGTACATTGCAAACTTGACTCTGTGAACCAGCCAGCATGTGGCGCACGGCCTTTCATTCTTCTTACCCGCTCCGCCTTCTGATGCGTTACAGGCTCAGCACAACACGAGACTGCTGAAGGTCTACAGCGACATCGACAAGAGGGTGCGTGTGCTGGGCTACACGCTCAAGCACTTCGCAAAGGTGAGCCCGTGCGGGGAGGTTCTTGTGATGGCTTGTGTGAGGAATCGCACGTAGTGCTTTTAGTACAGAATGCATTCTATCGGAACTGGTGTCGGGGTGGTCTAACGTGCCGGTAAATTTAGCGGGACACCACTATGAGTGACGTAGTCCTGCACGGTTGGTTTTTATACGAGTGACACGGTCATGCGGTTGGTGGGACTCTTGGTCACACACATTCACGTCGTTGGTATCGGGTGCGACGTCAAGTGTTTTGGCGTCGCGGTCAAAACACAACGTCGCTGTGCCGCGCGATGTCACGCTGCCCAGATTTTCGTTTTGTGGACGAACCGCGTAAATACGGGAATTTTGGTCTCGTAATGGACAACTCGCGTTGTGGGTGCTTTTCGGGAGGAATGGAGGCATCCACGTTAATGAGACGTCACTGACGTCGTGGATGCATTCTGCGTACGGGAACGTTTGGCACTGGATGTTTGGCTACTTGGGGGGCTGCGTGAAAATGAATGCCGAGGGTATCTCGCTTCTGTCGACAGACGTGCGACATCGGAGATGCGTCCCGGGGCAGCCTGTCCTCGTACGCATACATCCTGATGGTGCTGTACTACCTGCAGCAGTGCAAGCCGCCCGTCATCCCAGTCCTGCAGGAGGTGGGTGATGTTTGTTTCGTCGTCACTACTAGGGTCACTGCGTAGGCTGTACTCGAGAGTACCAAAACTTGAACCACCTTGTTGCTCAAAATAATTGTTGCTAGTTATGTGGAGTTGTATATGAAATCGCAGAAAATGCTTTTACGTCCTCCAGAGGTGTTTGAAGACAGGCCACGACAGAGCAAAAACAATGTTTTCCGAGCTTCCGGACATTGTACTGAAAGCTTGGGAAGTTGCATTTGTGAATCGTAACTGTCGCAAATTGCGCCCGTAATGTTAACGTGTTAGACATCTAATGCTAGCATATATAATAAAAACGATGTGTGTGGAATACGATAATCTGGCTTTCATAATATGGTAAGTTGTGCATGTTCTGCTTTTGTGGATTCTCCTTTGATGTCTAATTGACGTCACGTTGCGTGCAGCTCTATCCCCGAGGGAGAAAGAAGCCAGAGCTGATCATTGAAGGATGGAACGCCTGGTTCTTTGATGACATCGACCACCTGGTAAGCCCTTGAACCGTGTCGTGGAATCCTTTATATTTTGTGGTTCGAATTTCGAATGGAGTTTGAATAGCATACACACTTTCACCATCCAATCTTGTGAAGGTGCAATTCTCAAGAAGCTGCACTCTCGGTCAGATTCGCTGCCCGACTGTGAAGGTTGATTAAAAAGAGCATAAAGTTGAAAACAAGCGGGAATTGCTCAAAGCCCAGCTCGATTTTGTGCCTTCAGCACGATTGGGAAGTTGCCGGGACCTCAAAAATATTTTCTCAGTGAGTTAGCTGTTCAAAATTACGGAGGAGGTAGTTTAAAGTGAACCGAAATTTTGAGTTTACAAAACAAGGCTGGATGGATAGGCTGGGAAAACTGCAAAAACCCCAAAACATCACTTATACAGCGATATCGCTAAAGGTTTGCCATATTTTTGGAAAAGAAGTGCGCGATTGAACACGGCCGACGAGACAAGTCACGTCGCAAATCTCATTCCCTCTCCTCCTCGCTATGTCCCGTCGAGCTGGTGAACCAAAGCGAGGAGGAGAGAAGGAGGCCGCTTTCCATCATTCTCAAAGTTTCCAGGACATTGACGTTGTAGCCCTCGCTTGATCGCGCCCTTCTTTCCCAAAAGTATGGACATCCGTTTGAAATGTCGATGAATGAGTGATGTTTTGGATTTCGTAGCGTCCGTCCAACGCTTCTGCGACCTTATTTTGCGAAATCCGAATTTGAGTTCAGTTTCCCATACAATCCAAAAAAGTGGTTTTCGTAAAGTCGATGTTTTCGCGATTTTTTGGTTTTAAATCCCCGCGTCCCCTTTTAGATCTGCTTATCTGACTTCCGCCATCTTGGTCTTGTTTCGAAGCTGCTTTCTTGCTTTGTGTTGCACAACCTCGCGAACTGACGTTGATCCCGCGGCAATGCCGCTCCGACATTGCCGCTCCGGTGGCAAGAAACCTGGCGGAACAGTGAGTTCCGGCGGGTTTCCCACCACCGTGGGGTAACCTTGCGATTGGCTAGGTGTCGTGGCAAGTGACGCGCGTTTGTCTGTAGCAGTCGGTGTGGAGCGAGTTCCGGCCAGAACAACGAGTCAGTCGGGGAGCTCTGGCTGGGGCTGCTCCGCTTCTACACGGAGGTGTTTGACTTCCGGGCGGACGTCGTCTGCATCCGGCAGGCGCAAGCGCATCACCCGCCTCCAGAAATCCTGGACCTGCGCGCTGCATCGCCATCGAGGGTGAGTCGTCGCCTCGTGACATGTCATCTTTCGACACGAACTGGATCCCCTGCTCCACTTCAGAGGGCTTAGTCGATGCCACCTTGAAGGCGGGAGCGTCTGCCGCTTTGCACTGTCTCTCGTTGAGCTTGTTTGCTGCTTGGGGCGTGTCGGGGATTGACTAACGAAGACTTAATTGTAATTGTTTTGTTAATCGTGGTGCACTTGCGTTTCAGACCCCTTTGAGCTGGACCACAACCTGGGCAGCGGCGTCTCCCGGAAGAGTGAGTTCTTTTTGAGAGTCGATCACCCGGGGATACAAATGCTCAAATTGTGTAGCGTGTGCCTCCTTTCTAACGAACAAGTAGAGAACGAGTGTGACTTATTACGGATTCGCGCTGGACCAAATGCCTTTATTCTAAGGGCCCATGCACTCACTGCCATTCTTGTCGTGACTTTTCAGTGAACGCCTTCATCATGAAGGCCCTGATCAAGGGCAGGGCCCTGTTCGGGACCCCGTTCCGCAAGGCGCCCGCTGCCTACGACAGCTACATCGTGAGTTTCCGTCTCCCGTCACGTTGAGGATGCTTCTATGGTGGATCCGCCTTGGGAGGAATCTTTGCCACCTCATGTGGGCGACGAGGGTTTTTGAGAGCGATTTTACAGCGAAGCTGTTTATGGTTAGGGTTCCGTGGATTTTTCGTGCGCGTCAACAAAAACTCGAGTCCCAAATTTGATGCAAAATTACTATGCAAAATACTTATACGAGGGGGACCCAAAGAAACCGAACTAAATTTTTTTGCACTTATTTATTCCCATTTCAAGTACAAACGTTCAATCTCCTTCAAAGTACTGTCCACTTGCACTAATACACTTGTCTAATCTTTTAATCCATGTGTCGAAACATTGTTTAAATTCATCTTTTGTGATGCTTGACAGCGCCTCCGTCGTTTTTTTCTTCACCTCAGCAACGTCAGCAAAACGCTTTCCTTTCATTTCTCTTTTCATTCTAGGAAACAAAAAAAAGTCGCACGGGGCAAGGTCGGGTGTACGCCGTTTTTAACAGTTCAATAGTTTCTGTTCCACTTTTTCCGAGCAAAAAACAGAATTTAACCGCCGCACGCTGTTCACAGAAATCAGACATTGCAAAAACGACGCCCACACGAAACACTTGTCACTATAAACCCAGCCGCAACTAGTCCTAACCTTCTTCGAGGACGGAATTAGGCCTAATGACTCAGCAATGTTCGCTCTATCAACTCCTGGCGGCAAAACGCGGTACTGCAAAAGCTCTGCTTAAAAAAGAATTAGTTCGGTTTCTTTTGGGTCCCCCTCGTACGTCTCATCGCTTGTATACGCATTTTCAGTAGATCAGTTACCAATAGGCACAATTTGAAAGATCAGTAGACTCTCAGGTAGATAATAAAGATTTCTCACAAGCTTTGCGACCCGCGTTGGCCATGTTTACGCTCGCACCGCCTTCTCTTTGTTGTCGTTCCAAGTGCTTGCATGCCTAGTTTGCTTCCCTTCTGCTCTCTTGGGGTGGCGGTCCCGTCGCGCGTGTCTGCCGTATTTTCGCGATTCTAAGCACCCCCTACTTTCAAACATAAACACCTGAAAAAAAAGTTGGCATGCAAATGTAAGCATGTTCCAAATCTAAGCACCCCCCCCCCCTCCCCTCCCCCTCCTCTTGGAACATCGCAGGTGTGAAAAAAGGGGGTGCTTAGAATCGAGTAATACGGTAGTTTCCTCCGGCTCGTCACGTGATTACCGATCACGGCAATAAATGTGTTCGTATCATGGCTCAAAGTTCTGTGTCACGTCTGTGTCGTGTGTGCTAAACAGCTTCGCTGGTCATCCACGTTCACAGAGTGGAATGGCTCATGATTTTTTCTTAGCTTTGCCTTTTTTTGTCAAGTGTCTTTGCTTTACAAATGTTCTGGTACTGTTCGTGTTAGTAACTAAACTGCAACCTAAAGCTTTTTTTTTTTTTTTTTCATTTTCAATATATAAAAAGTAATCAGCTGGAACTTGAGGTAATTATTGTCCCATTTATTGTTTTTCACAATTGTTATTTATAATAATTTAATTTATAATTTATAATACTTATGAGCTTAAGTATGTATGGTGGACCCTTGGAAATTTTCATATGTATTTAAAATGCAGTTCTTTGCAACGAGATCACTTTAGCGACTTGTTAAGAAATGACCTAATTAGAATTATATAATTTGGTACTAAATTAGAATAATATAATGCTAATTAGAACTATATAATTTGCGCAATCCACTCATAACGATAACGAGAAAACCCAAAAATTCAATCATTATAATTGATTATCGTATCCGGACTAGAAACTGGGTGTTTGTGGTCTAGGAACTCTCGAAACTGATTGTTATAAGCAGTACATTGTTATATGTGGTATCATTAAAAGCAAATTGCACGGTATTTTTGTTTTAAAAAATATATTTGAAATATAATTGCAGATTGAATGTGAGCATTAAAAAATACACTTGCGTACCAAATTTGAAGGGTAGCTGCAAAGAAAAAAAAGTGTTTTTTTAAACAGCCTACATGGGACAAGCATGTCACAAAACAAATCTTCCGCGAAAAAAAAAATTTTTTCTAGCAATATTTACGCCAGAGGACGTAATTTAGTCGGAGTCACAACTTCTCCCGATTTAAAACTCCCGCTCTTTCGACGCGCGCGGAGTGGCTGCTATACGTCACTCCGTGATGTATAGCAGCCACTCCGTGATGTATAATACCAACTTTGTGGCACGCGATTTGGAGCGGAACGAAATAGCGGCATACTAAAATCAGCCCCGTGCAATAAATATTGCTGTAAAAAATTTTGTTTTTGTTGGAAAAGTTGTTTTGTGACATGCTTGTCCTATTTAGGCTGTTTAAAAATACACTTTTTTTTCTTTGAAGTTATCCTTTAAGTTAGATGTGCAGAAAAAAATTACACCATCTTCCCGAGGGGAACCATGGGGTGATGCGGAGCATCGTGTTGTTTCCGAGGAAAGAGTCAGTTGCGTGCTGACGTCGAGAGATGGCGCCACCGACTGCCCTAGCGTTACCCCCTACGCTAGCCTTCGCCGCGGCTCGCGGCAGAGAAACTTGGAACGCTCGCCGTTTATTTTTTTTCACACTTGAAGGAGAGGAGACTAGAGGAGGAGAGTTGCGCGTGCGCGCGCAGTGCACGCAGCTGGTAGAGAGAGTGAGCGGAGAGAGTAGCGCGCAGCTGTTGGAGAGAGGGAAGGAGGAGAGTTGCGCGTGCGTAGTGCGAGTGCGGACTACGACGCCGACGCTAAGGCCGCGGGACATAGGCCCGAGCAAGAGCATCTAAAAAAAATTTTAGCCCTTATTTTTTTTTTTTTTTTGACTAGTGTTTGGTGTTTTTGGAATATACAAATAAACCCCTGACCCAGTTTTTAACCCACTAATTTGAGCAGTCCTTTAAATAAGAAAAAGCGCACAACTCTGTCTCTTATTTTCTTCTCTCATCAGTATCTGGGCAATTTCCAAGTGTTCAAGTCCCACCCACATTCCCTCAAAGTTGGGGAATGCGCGTGGATTTTCTCATGAATTAATTTTCTCGTGAATTGACATGAATGGGGAAAGGGTGAAGGGGGGGGGGGCTGTAAATAACACTTGACAAAGTGGTGAAGCTCAGAAAATCATTCTCAAATTTTTTGAGACTCGTAATTTGCTATTTTAAAAATAGCTAGAGATGAAATTGAGCGATCACATTTTGTGGGGAGGCTGAAAAGATTTCAGGAATGTAATTTTGTGAAAAATCTACCATTCTCTCGTCCCCCCCTTCAAAAAAGCTCTGCAAATTATCTTTGGGACACCCCGTACTAGAGCAGGACGCATTTCTGCGCAGGGCTACTTCTTTGACCGACGCCAGCTTGTAGACGGGCAGCCCCCAACGACCGGGGTTGCCGGCTGTGCTCCAAGATTGGCCACCGGGTCAAGGACTGCCCTCGCCGCCGCGGCGCCAACAACAACGGCAACCAGAACGACCGGGCGCAGGGCGGTGGCACCCTCTTGGAGAGGTCAAGGGACTTTGCCTCGGGGAGGGGCCGCGCCCCGCAGGACAACTGGCGCCAGCCCCAGGATGGCGCCTACCAAAGGTGCGCCAACTCGCTCTATACGTCTGGCGTTTTGGTATACCGTATTTTCTGGTCTACAAGTTCTCAGTGACACTCGGCAAGTTCCTAATGGGAACCATGCGTTTCATTTGACTAGTTAAAATGTTGCTTAAAAAATTGCAGTGAATTATCACTTATCTTGACGACAGGACCGTATAACCCCTGTACTGTCCATATTACCGTAATATTCTGAATGATCGCCCACCCCCTGCCAGCAGATTCATAAAAAAAGTGTGGTGGGCCATGTCTCAGTGGGTAAGTACAAAAAGTTGAAAAGTTAAGCAAAACGCCAATTTTTTCGTGCGGCTGCACATGAGATACATTAAACTCAAAACTCAAAGTAGGTTCATTGTTTTATGGAAGACATGCTCACGAAAGGACGTTAGACTATAGCAAGCTTTGTTGCTTCCATACGTGCGATGAACACCGCCGATCGGCATACAGTGCGAACATTTGTCCTGCAAAAGCACGCTTTTAACACTGCTATGTTCTCTTCGCTAAAAAAAAAAAAAAGTCAACAAGCAAAAAACGAGAAAAATTAACCAGGCAGGGCAAGCGAGCGAAAGAAGCAAGGAAGAGCGATCGCTCCACATCCAGCGATCGCTGCAACTTCCTTGTTTCGTGCATACATGCATGCGTCTGTGCCGAACGTGCTATCAATGCGGGTTGAGGCGGTGTTGCTGCGTGGCGTGGACGGCACCACGAACTCTGAGCTCGAAATGGGACGCTTTACAGACGTCTGTGTGCAATGTTCCGGCAAATCTTTATTTACCCTTTGGCTTTGCGTCAAATATTGCACAACCTTACCAGCCGCAGTCGCGGCGTTCCGGGAGAAGGGGTGGGTTCGCAGTAATTTCGGTGGAGACGGACTTTGACCTTACAGTCCGCGGTTACGTTCCAGGATATGGGGCGGTCGCTGATTTCACAATCTCTGCATGGGTTAATGCTTGCGTTACCTTCCCAATTTTTTTTTTTGTCCGAACGAGTTTTTTAGGGGCGAAGCTCCTTAGGGGCTAGCCATGTCCGTGTGTCCGTCCGCCGTAGGCCGGCGTCGGGTGCTCGTGCTTCTGCTCCTGAGATCACGTGCTCATGAGCACGTGAGCACATGCTCACATGCTCGTGTAGGGCAAAAGAAAAATTATGAAAAAAGAAAAAGAAGAAAAAAAAGAGTAGGGGGTTCCGAGATGCCATCCCATCTGTCTGCTTAAAAAAAGAAAAAGAAGAAAACCACACATTCTCCTACTGCCTTGACTGAAAAGGACCGAAAAGCTCGGCATGCAGCGCCTCAGCGTCTACGTAGACAGCAAGCTGCTCCGGAGACCAGGGCGCGAGAAGCTGCTGCACAGCGTCAAAACGCCAAGCGGACCCGAAGTTGAGAGCTCGGGAAGCGGCGGCAAAGCGTCAATGCCGACAGCAAGCAGCAATACCTATGACCAAAATCAGTATCATCAGCACCTCCCGAGCTTCGCCCCAATCAACATCATTCACCACGTAGAGATGCGGTCATTTTTTTATAAGCAATACAAAGTTTTGTTTTGTTATCCCCATTGTTTTCCTTTCGCACGCATGTACGCCTACTTCGGGGTCACGGAAGTCAGGGAAAAAATGCGTGAACAAAGTAAAGTGTCCTTCCCTCCTTCATTTTACTTTGTCACGAACGTCCTGCAACCGTAAGGTCTGCGGCCGTGTCATTGGGTGGGATGAATGTTCACGGATCGCAGAGTCCACGTTGGGGTATTTGCAGGGTGGGGGATCACTCGGTGTTATTTTGGAAATCGATATTCGCCCAAAAAGTGGGGTGGGCAATGTCTCGGGACATTACGGTAGCGTAGCTTTTACACGCGGAATAGCAGGGTCAAAGCTGGGGAGTGCAAGACGTGAACCTCATGGTCCACTGCACAACAATACATCAGACGTTACCTTTGCCATGAGAGTTTGGAGAAGAAGTAAATCATTTTAGTTCATCTTAAAGCTTGCCAGAGACGTGTATGTCTGGTTGCTCCCGCCCTTTCTAAGACCCCTCCTTTTCGGCCATAGCCGACCCTACCAGCGGCAACCTCCACAGCAGCAGCAGCTGCAACACCAGCAACACCAGCAGCGGAAAGCACGGCCCCTGCAGTCGCATCAAGGGCGGAACCGGGGCCCCGAAGAGCCTCAGCACAGTGCAACTGTGGAAAGTGAGTCTGTTCGACATCGTCCCAAGCAACGAAAGGGCAACCGTTCCCGCAAGGCCGTTGCGCCACCGAGGTTGCAGCTTTCTCCCGAGTTGCGCATCACCTTGAAGGTGCAGGGCTGATTTTCGTCCGAATTATCTCAGTGTCTCCCTGCATGCCCTTCGCCGCGTGTAAATAAAGTAAGCCTAGGGCTTGCGAACGCAGACGAGTAAAGCAGTTGGTTTTGTATAGCGAACCTAGGTGATGGGAAGTGCATTTATACGTTGTTAGCCGAAGTTTGTGTGCCCATTGTTTCATTCATGACATGCTGCATTAGGGATTCATTACATCGCGGACTTTATGTATATAAAGCGTTGACTGTTTTCTTACATCTGTTCCTAACCTCTTCCATGGATTGTTGTGTGGCATAGTTTGTGTATGCTTGCATTGTGTTTGTGCGATATAAGGCATCATTCATCACCTACATGTATTGAACGGGAGGCAAAACTTTGCGATGTTTGAGCCATAAATAGCTTCATTTATCTATCAATCATTGGTGTGTATTCATCTCTCCGCTCCATATTTCAGGAGCTGGCATTCGTCTTCTACGTCGGGGTAAGACTAATGAAATTGACAGCTAAGGTAGATGTGGCACCTTTGCGGTTAATAAGCAAAGTTTGATTTGCTACCTATTTTGGTTGTGTAGTCATAGGTTTGTACAATAGCTTGTACGAACTCGCTACTACACATGTCGAAAGTTTCAGGACGAGATTAATACTTAATTTTTAGGAAAAGATGCGTACTGAAGGATGTGAAGACAAGAGCTTACTTTGGGGCTGGGAACAAGTGCACACTAAGGTCGAATGGATCGTTAGCCCTTCATTAATGTATCGACCTAATATTTTGAACAGAGTTGGCTGAACATGAACACGAAGCTGAAGGAATGAACTGCTATGTCTGCCGCCTCCAAATGAGACACGTGGATGACATCGGAGAGATGGCAGCAGCTGTCGACAAATTCAAATAAACGCCGACAATCTTTTTTTTTTTTTTTTTTTATTAATAACAAGTATGAAGGACATTTAAAAAGCTGGTACCATATACGACATGAAAACATTGTCTGCACCCTGCTCTTGCTTGACTCCCTCTGTTGATGGTTGCATCAATGAGACAAATTTTGGAAATCTTTATGCAAAATATTAGCAAAAAACTTTCAGCCTTTCCACTCAGGCGAAGAAGGAAAAGCAGCGTAGCTGTAGCTTCTGTGCTTGGCGGTGGCTTTCCAGGCGAGCGATCTGCTTTTCTTTCGCAAGGGAATCTGAAGCGCTCGACGCAGTGTAACTTTAGGCGACAGCGGCCTCGCGGAAATTGCGAAACCATTCGCGCTGCTGCGCACATCGCCGCTCGTTCCGTTCCCGCTCTTCTTCCTCCGAAGAAATGCTGCTGCAGCATTTCTTCGGAGGCAAACACTAACACTCTGGACAGCTACCGCCATCTATGAGCGACGGCGGCAGCTAGAGTGTTGTGTCGACCATGGGTGTCGACATTTGTTTGGTGCGCGACACGATCCTGGGGAAACTAATCCTCAACAGCTCCGCTGTAAAAAGCCATAGGTGGATGATAACTGCTGTATCCTTTGTAATGGACAGTAGCTTGTGCTAGCTAGCCCAAAAACAAAACTGATTTCCCCTCCCAAGCCAATGCGTTTCTATATCACCAGGTCATGAAGATTATCGCCAGGCAGACCTTTTTGCATCGATTGCCAGTTCCTAGGGTTAGCAGCACGCTGCAACAAGTGGCGAACTTTACTTATCTGTAAGCAGCTTCATTGCACACTTCTATAAGGGTGCCCATCTTTGTCGACAGTGATAACTGGAACCATCTCTCATAGCCGAGATCATTGAATTTCCACACTCGAAATAGCCATCTTTTCCTACCTTTGAGGTGTTCCAGAAGTTTCCAATTATGGTTGTTGCAGACTCTACTGAACCATCTAGACTTCAGTAAGTGGTGCCAACTAGTGGTTAGTGCAGTCAACACATTTTTGGTGAATCTGCAAGTCTGGAGCCTTTTCTCCCAATGAGCCAAAGCCACGTATACACACACACACGCACAAGGAGACGGGGCGAAAGAAAAAAGAACACATTTTTTTATTTGTATCTCTTGGAAACAGTGACTCATTATTGAGGCCATCAAGAAAAAAAGTTGGAAGACACCTAAGCACTTCTTACGTGTTGTGAATGCGAAAGCGCGAATGCCGGACGATGTGAATGCTAGAGGCGGCGCCATGTTCATCGGCGTTGAGATGAGCAGAAGCGCCGTGGACGATGGAGGCGACGGCATGTTGGTCGGCGGCGAGACGAGCACAAGCCTCCGAGCGCGTGCCAACGCGTCCGTATTAACCGGTGCGGGGCCCGTAGTGGCATGGGGTTGCGGCGGTAAGTTTTATCAGCACACTGGCGGCATTGGAGTTCCTCTATGGGCTCCCTAAGGGAGCCACAGTTGCGCGTCTGTTTTCCACACGCCGCCGCACCGCTATTCGCCCAGATCCGATCACGTGAGGAGCCCGATCAAGTGCTGTGCAGGAAAGTAGACGTTGCACGCGCCCGGCGTACGTTCCCCTGCTTTTGAGCGCGCAGCGCTGCTATTCTTTAAATTCAGTCACGTGAGGAGCAGGATCAACATGCCGTGCAGGAAAGACGGCACTGCGGGGATGAACGCGCAACTCTGGCTCCCGTAGGGAGCCTATACAGGAACTCTAGGCGGCATGGACACGCAGCACCATCTGGCGGCGGTCGTTGAAAGCGACGCGTGCAGCGACCAATGGGAGCCTCATTGCCGCGTGCCAGCCAATGGGACCTTTGGGATCAGGGAAACTAGGTGCTGTTTTCGCGCCTCAAAGTGGTGATGTCGGCTCGTTCCATGGGACAGTTAATGCTTTCGCATTAAAACAAAGCAATTTTCAAACCCAAGAAAGAAAAAAAAATTCCATACTTTAAAGGGGTAACGAATTGAAACTTAAAATATACCTCTCATATTCAGAAATAAGTTAAACATGATCAACTCTATCTGCTAATGACAATTGCACATTTGTATTTCAAACGGATGGCTGTCTTTTTCGTTCTAAATGTCATGGGCCTCCCTATGGCCTAGCATACCATACTTATGAGCGTTGACACTTGACGGTGTCAACGCATTACTATCTCGCTTAGAGTGCCCAACATATATCACCGGGAGATTGCAGTGCCGGCGGAGTCGCATGTGTCGCAACACGTAGTGCGCTGTCTGCTCCGCGACTTGGCCGATATGCCGACATCGGCAACGTCGGTTTCGGGCGCAAGCTCGCTGCTCTTTGAACGGGGCGACATCATCGCGAGGTGGCTAAGATACCTCGGCTATGTCGCACGACGCGAGATGCTGGTAGATTTCATACCTCGTGTTGTCTAAGGTTACGGCAAGATCATGTGTCACCTTGGTAGGACGAGGCAATTGCAGCTTACCGACTGATCACAACGACCAAGCTCAACGAGGGCACCAGCTTTGCGGATAAATAAATATTGCTTTGAAGGCGCCGTACCAGTTGGCATCCTTCATTTATTAAAGCGAGCGGGGAAGCAGGCAGGTCCGGTGAGGCAGCGCGGTGGTGGCATCGCTTGAGCATTTCACGCAGCATATCGCGCGTGATGCCACCGCGAAGAAACGCATACACTACGACAATTTTTCGACATTCCTTGTCACAAGGGCGACCACTAAACGAACAAAGGGAAGGCGTCAACATAGAAGTCTCGACGGGACACGATTTTTCACGCAAAGGCACAGGGACCATGACTGTACAATTCTCATTGTTACACAAAACCTTCCACGAAAAAATGCTCTCGTCGCCATGATTTTGCAATGCAACTTGTCTCAATGACAAACACTAAACAAGAAGCGATCGGCACTGCTTTCATCTGTTTCGTCCAATGAGGCTAACGCGATCCTCCAGGCGGGGGCACGTGGACAGTGAGACGATCGCTGAATTCTCACATCGTCGCACAGAAACTACCGTGCTCAAAAGCAGATACCGACATAGCTCTGCGACGTAAACCCGGGTCACTTCGACAGGATGGCATCCTTTGTTGAGAAACGTGTAAAGCGCAGCGTGCGTCATGTGGAAGTGATTGGCTGGCAGAGTGAATCCAAGGTAGTCATCTGTGCTCTGGCTTTCTTCACCAAACCTTTGGTAGTACTTCCTGGCCTGGGTAATCTGTACTAGTGAGCATACTTCCCATATAGTGGCACTGCCGTCAAAGGCCGATGCCGTCAGAGGCCGATGTCGTCACTACATTTTATTGAAGCTTCATAACCAACCGGGTGGTTTTGGTTGTCATGTAATTCAGTTTAAAATAAGTTTTCCAACGAAATATTGATGTTTCTGAGGTTGTACTGCTATCAATATCGTGCTGAATCAAAGAAACGAGCTCCAGAATTTCGTTTTTGTACCCCCTTGAAGGACATGGCGGATTTGGACAATTTGAGAAACGAAAAAATCATCAGCTATTCCACTCTGTGAACGTGGGTGACCAGAGAAGCTGCTCAGCACATGACATAGACGTGACACAGAATTTTGAACAAAGGTACGAACTATCGCCGCCACGAGGAGTCGGAGGAAACTAGACTCGCCTGACAGGACCGCCACCCGGCAGAAAGTAGACACGCGTGACAGAACCGCCACCCGGCAGAAAGTAGACACGCGTGACAGAACCGCCACCCCGGGAGAGTGGAAGGAAACTAGAAACGCAAGCGCTTGGAACAACGACAAAGAAAGGGCACTCGAAATCCACGGAACCCCAGCCATAAACAGCATCGCTGGAAAACCTCCAAACATCCATTGTTGGCAGCCAGCCAGTACCCATCCAACTGCGTTGCCTGCCAGTCAGTACCCATCTTATTGCGAAATCAGTAAGATTCAATTGTTGCACCCCTATCAGCTAAGTTAAGAACTGTAGCCATGGGGGACAACACAACATGAGTTGAGCATAATTATGGAAAACCACAACTTACTTATTGTATGCACATTTTGAACGTAAATCACGCGTTTCTTACACAGCGAGACCGGCTGGTGTAGATGGGTAATCACCAAGCAAGCTCTGCCGAACACGAGCCGAACAAAGCGCCCCTGTTGTTTGATCTCCTCGCTGACCGGTACACGGGCACTTGCTAATCCCCAGACGGCCAAACTCCCGCTGCCCGCAGGCCACCTGCCAGGATCACCTCCCCGGCGCAGCAGCTGCCCTCCCCCGCCGTGGCGCAGGCACAGCTCCAGCGTGCGCTCCAGGACATGATGAGAGGGGGCCCTACCCCCCTCAGTGGGCCCCCACGGGACCCCCCTTTCAGGGGGCAAGCCCCGACCAGGCCCCCCCGTTCCCGCAGGGGGCCAACGGCCAGCCGCCGCCCCACCCGGACGTCCAGGCGCTCATGTACCGCATGCGGTACGAGCAGCAGCAGCAGGAGGTGGCGCGCAACCAGCACGCCCAGTGGGTGAGTGCGCCCCGCCAGCATGCCAATTCTCATGCCCGTCGTCGACTGTTTCGCGCCATGTTGTCGGGGCTAGCATGGCTTCCACAGTGCTCTGGTCCTGCAGTGTGGAAGCCCTGCGCTCATGCAACTGGATTTGACTGCATCAAAACAGTCTGGAAGCTATGCTAGCCTCGACAATGTACCACAAAATAGTTCACTCTCAGTCGAACAAAACCACCTCACTACTTCGTATAAAGCCGATTGACGCAGGATGCGTGGTGTGTTTGTGTCGACCTGTTTCGGCCTGCATGATATGCAGACACAACATGCTCGTCAAACTCGTCACCTGCCGGTGTTGTCGTGCTTTCGTAACAACCTTGTGGAACACTGTAGACTCTTCGAACCAGCCATCAGGGCATCCTGCTTGAAAAGGGTGCAGTTTTGATGCACATCACCAAAAGAAGGTATCATGTGGTCAGTTGTCTAAGGCAGTTGTTCTCAAACATTGATGTTTCGCGGACCCCTTGCGAATCGGCGGAGATGATGGAGGACCCCCGTTTGTAGTGAGAGGGAGGGAAAAGTATAGGTTAATTATGATAATGGTTTAATACCGCATGTACGCATATAATGGCCGCACTTGTGTAATAGCTGCACCTAACTTTAACCAAAAAATATATATTTAAAACTTACCCGTGTATAGGCCGCACCTATGATATAATGTAGATGGCGCCCACCTGGCTGCGGCAGCCAACAACACTGAGGCACTCTATTCTGTCTGTTTGCGCCTCTCGCTTAATCTCGAACCAGATGCAGTGCATCTTTTTGTGTTTGCGGGTACCCCCAGTTTCCCGCTGCCATCCACTTTAGGCTTCTGGACAGGCAAGTATGCGAGTTACACGGCCGGCTTTCAAGAGGGCGTCCCTTGTAGAGGTGTGTGACTGGATTCTCGAAGCATGGGGCGTGGTTTCCTTCAATATCGTGGAAAAAAGCTTCAAAGTAACTGGAATTTCCAACAACAGAGACCCCGAGACGAGTTCCGAAAACGAGTGCTAGGACTACGGACGAGTGAAAAGGACTTTGCACGCCTGTCCAAGCAATACCGATAAATATTTTCTTGTTTTTCCAAGACGTGCGAGTACTTCATTTAATAAAACCAAGTAGTGGAACTTTTAGCAAAAACTTTTTTGTTTTTCTCCATGTAATGGTTGCACCCCTAGTTCTTGCCCGAAGTCTTTAAAAAATACTTGCGGCCATTACACTCGTATATACAGTAAGTGGATACAGCTAAGGGCTAGTGTGAAGTAGTCTTCTCTCATTGACATAAACACGAGAAAACTAACCCAAAAATTAAAACATTTCTTCTCAATCCGAAAAAAGACAACTTTGATTGCCTGGCTCGACTGATGATGCAGAGCTTCGCAGACGCCAAGAATGCCTTCGCGGACCCCGGTTTAAGAACCACTGGCTTAAGGTATAGGTGACAATCAAAGGGAGCTATGGGAAGATGCAGTGAGCTTTGGCTGGGACGGCCCTTTGAACAACTTTTGCCGCCCGACTGCATAAAGGTGTCATTTTCCGTCCCAACCTAGCGTCACCGTCCCCCCGGCCCTCCGAGGCATCACATGGAGCCGCACTGGGCCGTGCAGCCCCTAACCCGTCCATGAACCTGGCTTCCGGCCCAGCAGGACCCAGCCCCGGCCCCAATCCCGGCTCTTGCCTGCCCCCCAGCCCGATGCCCAACCCGGCCGTCGACGCGCCGCAGCAGCCGGGAGGCTTCCTGCTGACGAGGAACGCCCCAGGACCCCAGCTGCCCCCGCAGTTCCACTGCGGCCCACCACCGAGGGCACCCTTCACGGCTGCCGGCCACCCCGTGCCACTGTTTCCGGCCTACGCACCGCAGAGCCCGTCAAACTGGGAATCGACGGAGCAAGACAAGGCGGCCCCACGAAACGACGTTTGACGGACGCATCGCCCAAACCCGTCACCCCCGAGAACCCGTCAACTGAACCCGTCACCCCCAGATCCCACCAAGAAGACCGCAGGCGAACCGTCAAGTCAAGAAATTCGTCAACTGAAACTATTGCCCATGAAGCAGAGTTGGCCACATTCTGCTAGGACTGGCATGTTTGCCTCCGTCAGTGGCACTGCTTTACAAGCGTCGTTGCAGTGCAACAAGAATCGTTGCACGGTGCTGCCCTTCACCTTGACCCCGGAGATGCTTCATGGTCTCATCAAACAGCCCGGGGTACGTGGATGTGGTCGGAAATCTTGCGGCGACCTCAGGATGGGTCCTTGCAGGTGCCTGTGGTGAAGAGGGAGGGGCAGTTAAAAAGAATGGTGGTTATTGCGGACGCTGCTTCAGGTGTTTGGAAACTTGTGGTGTGGGATGCTGTTGTGTCTGGTGGTGGAGTGCGCACACAGATAAGTTTACGTTTGGGTGAGGGGGGTTTGTGCAGCTTCATGCCTTGGGCTTGTTTGACGGAGGGGTAGTCTTTTTGTTTTTATTTCTGACCGCTTCTGTGCAGGCAGGGTTTTAAGCCCTGCTGACAAATTCGAGATCTCCCAGTAATTCTCACGGCTGTGTTTTTATTCTTAATCACAGCTGCTTTTCTTATGGGAAAAGCAGGACCTCCCCATGACTATTTTAGAATGTGACGATCATTGAACCAAATTGTGTATTCATGTATAATTATTTTTAGGGAAGATTGTGTTCCGACGAACAACGGCTTCCTAGTGCCGACAAATTTTTTAAAGCCACGCGACGTCCGTTTTTTTATTGAAAATTGTACGATATATTTACGACGTGTATAATTTCACGCATCATCCCTTGACTCTCGCAGTGCAAGCATGATGTTAAATTGGTACAATATTTGCGAGCTCCTCTTCATGATTTGTACATACGATGAGGTCGGTCACCATAGTGGCATGTCTGAAAGGCATGTTTCTTCCCCACCATAGAGGACATTGTAGTGTCAACTGTAATTAAACAGATTCAAAATTTTGCCTCGCTGCTCATTTTTTGCGAAACGTTTCTTCACTGCTTTAACCGCATGCCAGCATTGCAAGCTCGACATAGCTTTTCAACATGGCAGCTTCTTGTTACAACGACGAAAGCTGGGAAAGTGGTTCTCTCTGTACACTTTGGACTAGTTTGCACAGGCAACTCACGTTACCAAGTCGGAGTCGTACAAATGAAGAGTCGTTGCAGAAGTTCGTCGCCTGCGTCGGTTGTGGACAGGCGGGCACTCAGCAACATGTCGACTGCCTCCTGTACCCTGGCGACGTGAGGATGCAGGGGCAAGAGGCTGACGAGTTGTAGTATGTGGTCGTGCAGCGAGCTACTCACTCCGTCCAGTCCTGCCGCTTCCTCTCCAGACGAAGAACGCCGATGCGGCTGTTCGCACTCGCGCGATTTCACGATCTGTGGAGGTCGTGTGGTCCGCTTTGATTACGGGATCGCGGAAATCGTAACCGCCCCATCGAGACATCAAACATTAATTTTTGGCAATGCTCACAACTGCCTGTTATAGGTCACGTATCGTGTGACCTAATCACGCAATATGTTTGTCTGGAAATGAGGCAATCCAGCTGGATTCCAGCTGGACCCAACTGGAATCCCAGCTGGACTGCCTCATTTCCAGTTCCATAATCCGGCTGGAAGTGGACTGATTTTCGCCTGGGTTGTGTTCCATCATAAGGTGAAACAGGGTATATTCGTGGGTATTCTTTTACCTACTTAAAGCTCAATTCCCTATTTAGCTCCATTTAAAGCTGCAGTATAAGGCCGCGGGCATATAAGTGATGGTATGTCGGCAGATTGTGCTACCTGTTGTTGCCTCTGGACGACGTCTCTTGCCACGTTGGCCGACAAAGCGACCAATCCGGCGCAGCTTCCTCTGGCGTGGCCTTCGATCAGCTGGTACAGGTAGACCATCTCCCCCTGGTGGTGAAGGCTGGCAAACGTCTGGGGGGGGGGGGGGGGCACTTTGTCAATCATTGTTGCTATCCTGAAGCTGTCAAATAAAACATGATTTCATGTTTCATATGCATTGATGTTGGACTATAGTTCATTGCAACTCAAGAAGGAAGGGGCAAGAGCAAGACGGGCCGGGGAGGAGGAATCGGACGGAACGCTGGAGAAGAGAGGGGACGACGGACTATTGAAAGGTATGTTTTTCAGCAGAAACAAGAAGCAGCCGAGGACGTAGTAGTGTCATATACGGTAACATGTCGAAAGTTGCAGGTTGTGGCTCAAGGTAAATTTAAAGTTCTGACAATTAAAAACAAATGAGGAGAATGGGCGGAACTTCTGCAGGTGGTCAAAGCAAGATCAGACATGGGGATTATGTCATCATAGGTGTTTCTAAGACTTGTTATGATGGAAGAAGCTGTTATGTTTCTGATAACTGCAGGGCATACTTTGCTTGATATTTTTTTAAACCTTTGGCTGGGGATCGTGATTTGGCAAAAGGCAACAGAAGGCATCCTGTGGACTCCTAGATGAATAAAATGTTGAAAGAACCACAAACAGGTGTTGACTCACTACTTTAAATTTTCTGTCATCTCACCCATGTGGAAACAAAACTCATACCTGCACATAGAGGTCTATTGATTATCTTGAACAGCTTATGTTCTGGAGCCAAAACATGAGCCACCTAAAGAGGTGGAAAGGGTTGAACACCAAGTGACTAGATAAGTGAACAAATTCTAGGAGATACCTGGTGACTCAGCAGGGGTGAAGGTGGCAGAATGTCGTGCAGCAGGTGAAAGTGCGTTGCCAGGATCACATGGGGGCACTGGTCGGAGTCTTGGAGGAAGCTCTCGATGGTGGCCACCAAAAGCCCGATACCATTCGCCTGGTACAGAAAGAATGGCAAACGAAAACAAAGATTACTCGTGCAATCTTAACCTGTCCTTAATTGGTTTGTGTTGTTGTGAACAGCTTGCTGGAGGAAAATGCACATGAATTCAACTTCGCATGCATTTAGCTTGGTCCTAATATTTCAGTATGTAGGTACAAGCACAGCACACTCGAACAAAGTCTCCTTCCCATGAGAATAAGACTTTGCTTGACGCAAAAGGGAGGTTGTGTTGTGTCATACTTACCCTTCTGGTTCCTTTCCCAAACTCGTCCAAAACGACGAGTGATTTTTCTCCGCGTCCTTGATAAATCTGCGACATCTGCATTAATTGAGAAATTAATATATGCAAGGATTAGTGATTTTTTCCCCCTGCTATTGTCGCTTCCATAAACTCCTAGTTCTTTGCAGAAACTGTCCACAGCGTGTATGCAAAGTAGCTACTGCTACATAAGGGTGTTTCAAATTTTGCTTAACTAAAAAAGACGGAAATTAAGTGAAAAAACTGAAGTTTTTTTATTTATTTATGTAATGTAATTGTTATAATTTTGCGATGTTGTAGTGAAGCAGACATCAGCTTTTCCGAATGTTTTGTTTTGTGGAACAAGTCACTTATTCCTTAAACCTTTTAAAACAAATTTTAACTGAAAAAAAAACATCGTTTTTTTATTGTAATTTGAAGGAGGCGATGTAAAATAATCATCCTTTAATATTCAGTATGTGGTCATTCCTTGTTCAAATAAATAATTTGTCAATGACTATAATAGTTTGCCTCAGAATTCTTAACCCTTTGTTGCATACTTCAAAAACGTCCATGCAAATCATAAAGTTTTACGTTTTTGCAACCATTGGTACTGAGTTGAGACCTAGGATCTTTTTTTCTTAGCTTTCAGGAATGTAGTTTATTAATTACAGAACGTACACTACAGTGGACAGCATGCACTGGGGGCACAAGATCCCTTTCATCCCCGGACCATAACGTTGGCATTTCTTTTTTTAACTCGACGTCTTTTTCTTGGTGGTGGAGCTTGGGTTTCCGTGTCTCGATTCTCTTCATAACTGTCATCACTTTGGCTGGCATCTTCCGAGCTATCATCACACCTGCCTTGATCATCCTCTACTGCATAATCGATGTCATCATCCTCGCTCTCTAAAATATCATCATCACTTCCTGACGGCAGACCGTCTTTAAGTAGGACGTTGATTTCTTAGTCAGATATTGGAATATGCAATAAAGCATCGATGTCTGCTTCCCTCAAAGGCAATTTAATAGCAAATCGTGAGCCCCTAAAAAAAAAAAAAAGGATTTTTTCTTGAAATATGGAGAATTATGGCGTTATATTCATTACAACAGAAAATTGGACCATTCAAGTATATTTACAGCGCTGCTGACCAAACACAAATTGTGTGTAGTACACGGCGCCGTAATGCTGCTGTTCATGGTGTCCACCAGAGTGGACAAGCCACAAATAGATCACTTACTGAACAATGAAGACTTATTGAACACTCATATTTATACAGATTGCACCTCAAGACTTCCCTGAAGGCATGAAAACATTTAACGGAGGAGTAGTAAGTTTTTGCAACAGTTTACGACGCTTTTGCGAGGATGCACGTGCCTTTCCTGGAATTTGTGGAAGCTGCCATCTTAAATGTTGAATATGTCAACACCAGTGAAATGATGGCGCCATCTACGAGTGGCAATCGAAAACGACATATGTCCACTGAAGTGGACACCATGCGTACGGGTATTATGCGGGCTGGCACTTTATTTAAAAAATAAAGAACTTTGTCCACTGTAGTAGCTAGTATGCAACAAAGGGTAGTGTTGGGTAAAGTACTTATAGGTATTTGAAGTAAAGTACTAAGTAAATGAGACGGGATGTACTTCAAGTAAAGTAGTAAGTACGCTGGGTGCAATGTACTTGAAGTAAACTACTACAAATACAATGTACTTTCAAAGTAAAGTACATGTATTTTATCACAATCTTTCATAATGCCATTACATTCCCCTATACAGTGAGTTTTTTAACTGGTATGCATTGCCCAGGGGTAATCAGGGGTGCATGACCTATTTTCAAAAACAGTGGCGAATATTTGATAAAGCTCAAGTGGCCACGGAGTAGTTATTTTTAAGAATGGAGCCAAATTCAGAAGTCCCTCTTCTGAATTTGGCGCCGCTTGCACTGGATTGTTGCATCCAAAGGGTTAAATCAATGTTAAATGTACTAGGAAAGAGGATGACGTCAGCCCCGTAGCTTCCGCAAGCAATCCTCTCGTAGAAGAATGTCATCACCTTGATGAAAAAAAAAAATGGTGAGTGTGTAAGCAAGTTGGTGATAATTAATCATAATGTGACATCTGAGTTTGGGGTGCAAAAAGATTAAGGAATGTTTAAGTCGAAGGAAAAGACAAAGAGGATGTCTCAAAACATTGTGACATTGTCCTCTGTTGCTGTTTTCTTCGACTTGAAAGTTTAATTTCTCCGCACCACAGTCTCAGGTGCTACATTATGATTAATTTTGCTCTCCTAATAATTTAAGCCTCCTCGCTTGGGCTGACCGACCGAGAAGGTTAAAAAACGCTAGAGGAAAGACGCCTTCAGAACAAACGGAGCGTGCGTCGTCTGCTCCACGTTTCTGGAGAGAGTAGAGTATCCCTCCCAGTATTTCTTTGGAGTTGGTAAAGCATCATTTCATGATACAAATTTAACGAAAATCAAATTTGAGGAATATAGTTTGAAGTCGGGAATTTTTTTTCTTGGAAAGTACCAGAAAAAATACTTTAAGTACAAGTACATATTCAGAGAATGTACATACTTCAAGTAAAGAACAAGTTTTCTAAACCTACTTGAAGTAGTTCTTTAAGTAGAATGTACTTAAAGTACTTAACGACACTAAAATAACTACTACTCTAATAGAAATAAAGGGAAGAACATACAAGACAAGGACGGTAATATCTTGTCGGTCGTATCTTCCCAGCACGCTCCCCATTTCAAGTATACTACTGTATTTTTCAACACTTCCGTGCATTCAAGATGACCACGGTAGCACCTACGCACCACAGCTGAAACTCAACAGCACAGAACTATAACACAGATTTCGAAGATCAAAGACTACTTCGCAAGAGATTTTCACACATAATCGTGCAACAACATAAGCATTTGGTCAAAAATAAGGCTTCTGGCATATTGTAAATCAGATTGTGCAAAGAACGCTCGGTCAAAAGCGCTCCCGCGTGGTTTATAATTCACCTTGAATCATGCACCACTAATCATCACTTTCACAATAGGCTAATTGAAACCCTATTGATGACAGTAAGTAAAGAGCAGAAAAGGTTGTCACTGTGAACACGTGGCATGCCAAGTTTCCGGTGACTCCCGACACATAATTTATGTTAGAACTATAAATTGAAAATTCCCGATTAATGTTTGTCGGTAAACACATCTTCCTCAGGCTTCTATCGTGTTCTCTTTATAAATAATTGAAATACACCCCACAGTGACAGCAGTGAAGCCCTAAAATGTGATCAGCTCAATCAAATTTGGTTCTTCGGAACGGCGGCCTGACGTCATTTCGAGGTGCGCCAACTATTCTTTCACCTCCTGTTCACACCAGTGGCTAGGTGGCGCAAGTCGCCACACAGAATACGACTGCTACAGCTTTATTTACCAATCCGCGGCAAACTTTTATCTGTCAAAGTTAGTTTCGGTTTCCTCTCACAGTGTCTGCTGCAATCAATGTTTATGTTTTCAGCTTAGACATTTTTAATAAAATATTTACCTATAAATATATATATATATATATCACTGGAAAGCGCAATATTTTGTTTTATAAAAAAGAAGCAGATAAATTTTCAGGAGGTGCTTCGGTCTTTTCAGTTGCTTCGGCGGCTTCGGTCGCTTCGGTCCACTAAAAATGGCAGCTGCCGAGACAGCCGAGACACTAACGCGGTACCGCACTAAGCTTTATATTATCCCAAAGAGGCCAAGCAAGTCGCTTTGAATGTTTTAGGAGCCCTGATAGAGGAGGGCGGCACATCAGTCAGCCTGAGGACCGTCGTCAAGAGAGCGGCGAACTTGACGAATGTAAGTGAACGGGCCCTATTCAAGTGGATGGCCGAGTACAACAAAGATGGCACCGTAACCGCTCCACTGACCATGCTTCGAGGTGGAAAAAATGGTCAGCGGGAGACGAAGCTGGATGACTTCGACCTCGGCGTGCTTAGAACAGTCGTGCACGGGTTCTACTTGAGAAATGAGGCCCCTACTATCGCCAAGCTGCAGAGGTACATCGACCAGACCAGCGACCTACCCAGAGTATCGGTCGCGACGCTGCATCGCATGCTGAGGAAGCTCGGCTTCAGGTACTGCAAACGGTCAAGTAGCGCCCATCTGATCGAGTGTCCCAACATTATTCGGAGTCGTCGCAAGTACCTTCGCCAAATCAAAAAGTACCGCCAACAGAAGAGACCGATATACTACACGGACGAAACCTGGGTCAGCGCCGGCCACACGAAATCCCAGGTCTGGACGCACACGACGGGATCGAGCGAAGCAAAAGGTTCAGAACTTTGCACGGGCCCCAAAAACCCGCCGGGTAAAGGTGAACGCCTTATCATCACACACTGTGGCAGCGAGAGTGGTTTTGTCGACGATGCCGCGGAGGTATTCCGAGCCAAAAGACACACCGGGCGCATCCACGGAGAAATAGACGGCCCTCATTACGTGAAGTGGTTCACGGAGCAGCTTCTTCCAAATCTCGCTCCCAACAGCGTCATCGTGATGGACGACGCACCGTATCACTCGCTGGAAACGGAGAAAGTTCCCCAAATGGCCACACGGAAAAAGGGCGTGCAGGACTGGCTTTCTGCGAAAGGCATTTCGTGGAGCAAGGGGCTGGTCAAGGCAGAGCTCTTGAAGCTTGTGTCCACGGTGAACGACGACGACACCCATTACCTCATTGACCAGATTGCCGCGCAATACGGCCACACGGTTTTGCGCCTGCCACCCTACCACTGCCACCTGAACCCCATAGAGTTGATTTGGAGCCAAGTGAAGAGTACGTGGCCTCCGAAAACAAGACCTTCAAGATCGACGACCTCGAACCGCTGGTGACCAAAGCACTCGCTCGGGTCACGCCGGAGAAGTGGGCGCGTTGTTGCAGTCACGTCGTCGTCGAAGAAGACAACATGATGAAAGTGGACCACCTCATTGACGACGTTGTGGACAGCACTGTCATCAATGTCTGCGAAAACGATACGTCGAGCGCAGACAGCGATTGCGAGTCGGACGAGGACGTTGACTGAAAACCGATTTAAGGCCACGGCAGATCGTACAAGTGCTCCTTTTTTTTCCGCAGTGTTCGCACTTTGTTCGCATTTCACATGTTTTCCTTCTTTGTGTTCGTTCGTCTCGTGTAAAACAATTTAGTCGACAAGAGTGCTTTATTTGAAAGTGTAAATAGCGCAATTTTATAATGTTTGTGATAAAAAAAGAAAAAAAGGATATGTGATGAAAACAACCATGCATCACCAAATAAGAAATTATGCTTTCGTCTGTTGACATGCGGCAAGCTGGTGTAGAAACGTCTGCAGACAGATTCAAGTGAGTTGCCACAACATTCGAGCTTCATGCCGCACAGCAACCAATTCGAACAGCAGCTTGGCACGCTGCATACGAAGCGCATGTACCACCGTGGCCGACCTTTGAACGGTGTCTGCGGACTATTTGTACAATGCATAAGTGATAGGGCCCGGGCTTTATGGTCGCGCGCTTGGCACGTTCAAGTAAAAATACAGTGCCAACAATAAGCAGATGATAACTGCGCAGTACTTAAAAATCGGCTCCCTAAAATAACACGCACCATATCCTAAAGAAGCATTAGCTGCAACAAACTCAACCCCTTCACCAGGATCAATGTCGTTTATTAAAATCGACGAAGCAGCGTTTCCAATTACCAGTTGTAGCTAAAATGGAAAACCAATGAGAAGAAGCAGATAGGATGGAAGAGAAAGCTACCTGGACACTGCACCAACAGCAAGCACCTGCCGCCAAGCGACCCGACATGATAATCCCTGTCAAGGCTACCTTTTAAAGGGAGACTTCAACGAAATTTGGAATATACTCGTCGTGTTCAGAAATAGGCTGAATATGATCCACAATATCCATAAATGACAAACGCACGTTTGTGTTTTGAGCCTTACGGCTGTATTTTTCGTTATAAACGGCCCAACCTGGCAAGCGCTCGGAGAGCACGTCGCAGCCAGCACAATCGTGATGTAGTCCGTCTCGGGATGAGCAAAGCTGCGGCGAGGCTGACGTTGGCACAATGCCCTAGCTGTTCCAGCCACCGAAGCGGTAAATCTGCTTTTGTGTGAATGTTGAGTGAGGGGTTAATCTTCTATAATCTTGCAGAAGGAGACATAGGGACATCTGGGACACACAAAAGAGTCCCGGTGAGTGGGGAGTTCCTCCCTCCCCTCTTCTCTCGTAGCTGCCCATAGAGCTGTCGGGATGACGTCAGGTTCAAAGCATGTATAGTTCTAGGCGAGACTGTTATCGTCACTACCTGTCAGGGTTCCTAGATGGGCATTACAAACGAGGCTCTTTGCTAATCAATGTTTCAAAATTCCTTTTCGTGTCATTTTTAACAAGATTTTGGTGTGTCCGATGTGATACTGCTCCTTTGAACACATATAGACCACATATACATTGGCTTTACAAATACAAATACGTAACAAACTCGCAAACAGCTACATCTTCCTGTCCATGTGCTGCACACCATAAAAAAAAAAATAATTGTGTGCGTTTCTGCATTTGTGTTGCCGCCCAATGCCCTTGTCCCAGCGAGAGCAATAGTTTAAAAGTATACCAACGCAATACAAAAACGTAAATCCACACCACCATAATGTAAAAATGTAAAACCACAAATCACGAAGAAAACAATAAAAAAATACACAACAGAGTAACCGAAAGAAACATGTACAACAACAACAAATTCAACCGACAAACCATAAAAAAAAAGGATAATGTCAGTGTGGTGAGCTAGAAGGAGAGTGATCGTTCGCTTCTCGTAGCGGCAGTACCATGCTTAAGCTAGCAGCAGTGCCACAAAGGCAAAGGACCACTTTTCAAAACCCCATCAAGCAACATGGTCGGTCGCTCGCCCAACCCCCAACCCCCCACTGACGCAATGCTCATTCTCGATACCAGCCGAGCCGAGCCGGGTTTCCACCAAAGGCAGACGTAGCCTCCGTGCCCAACACGGGCTCAAAATGCACGTTCAAAGACCGGTGAACTCGGATAATTGACGCAGCAGCCCCTAGATGGCACACACTTCTGAAAAAGGGCCTATTCGTTGGGGAACGGGGAGCGGCTAAGCTTACCCTTCCATGAGTAAAAAAACAAACTAATCTTTTCTAAAAAAAAAAAAAGGAAGGGGAGGATGTGTTAAATAAACTACCTTGCTCCCAATTTCCATTTGAAAGCAAAGAGTACAGTCACCTGTTGAAGGTCCAGTGCAAAGGACGACAGGCCGTGCAGAACAGACTCGTCGACGGACATGCAAGTTCGGATGCTGTCCACCGGGCCGATCAGAGCCGCTTCGGCCGGGACGTAGCTTCCAATGTGCGCCATGTAGACGATGAGTGCAACCTACGGGCACGGCACGTCGCCCTGTTACTGGCGATACGGGCCATACTCCAAAGGAGTTGTTGCAAATCTATTGAGATGGTTTGACGACCTTGGGTGAACGTAACGCTCCATACCTTTGAATGTGCTAAAGGATGACGTTCACAACAGTTACCTCGAGAGTGGCAAGATTTGAAGAATGTACGGCTAAAAAGTCGTTTGCACACTTGTGACTCCTTACAACCTCTTAAAACCTCTTAAAGGGGCACTCAAGTGCTTTTCGTAGAAGATTGTTTTCGATGGCATATTGTTGGCTCGGCTTTAGTCAATAAAAGTGACCGGTTCCCTCCATGAAATTTGAACAATTTAAATAGTCAATGTGTGGAGATTCCGAACAATACTATTATTGCTCTTTTCAGAAGTGTTCTGCGCTACATTTCGACAAAAAACGCCAAATCTTTGGGTGTGGGAGACGTAATTCAGCGACGATTGTTTCAAAACTAGAGAGTCTGCATTACAGAGGGCGTCCAATTGTTCGATCAAGGTCGTGCGGTTTACGGACCGCGTTTCGCAATGCGAACTGCAAGGAGGCGGCGAACGCTTCGGTCATCTTGAGCGTCCCCACCCTCTGTTTTCCTCCTCGGAGCGCAACGACGCAGCACATGCGCACCTGCGACCAGTCGGCGCAGTAGGCGTCCGCCATTAAATTGCAAATGCTCCCCTGTGGCTTCTAGATGGACCCCCTCTACAAGCTAGGGTCTCTATTCAAAATGCCTGCAAAATGCTGTCTGATGGCGACTCCCTGACGTCTGCTCCAAGGCACAGAAAGAAGGGCATGTCGCGATCTTTGATTATATATCTTTAATAGGGAAATCAACCGCCTACGAGTGTAAATTGTGGTTTTTATAGGAGGCATAGAGCCCGTACATTGAGTTATCACCGTAAACAGACGACCTCAGAATCCACTTGAGTAACAAATTGGTGCCCTCTATCGGCTAGCCGTGGAACAGTTCCAGTTACAGTATAATTCCCTTTTTGTCACCCATGATTCCTTCTTTTCTATCTTGAAAAATCTTTTCAATGTTATAAATGACCGTACCTCATAGATAGTATATAGATTTGATCTCGCAAATACCACAAAACCTTCCCTCTATAGTCCGTTGTAACCTAAGAACGAAGGGCGAGGGTAAGACGGGCGGGGAGGAGGAAGCAGACAAAACGCTAAAGAGAGAGGGAGGTTTCCCCCTCTCTTCTCCAGCGTTCCGTCTGTTTCCTCCTCTCCGGCCCGTCTTACCATTGCCCTTCGTTCTTAGGTTGCAACGGACTATAGTGGAATGCAGTTCCACTGTCAACAAATAGATGGCGCCAGCATATGCCAGTTTTTTTCTCGTCATAGGAAATTGCAAGAACTTGGTTTTCAAAAAGCGCAAGCATGTGAACGGGCCTTAAAACAGCAACCGACTCTCGATGCGTAACGAGTAATGTTGCTCATTATGGCGTCGGCAATTTGCGTCGGCAAAACTCCCTATCTGCCCGCCATTACGCTTCAAGTAGTAAATTTGGAACGAAGGGCAAGGGACCTCAACACACCGTTTTCAGGTAGACGCTCTTCCCGCAGTTGTTCGGTCCCGTGAGCACTTTGATCTTCGCGTCCGGACCTCCGCTCGAGTAGGAATTGGGCACGCAGCTGCTGGTTGTCACCTCGAGCAACGGGTGCCTGCCAGTGCCCAGACAAAAGGCTGGGCGTTCAATCGTGGTCACGTCAAAGCACCGCGACTCGAACCAAAACTGAAGTCCGTGTAGCTCGCCTGTGGCCATAGGCAGCTAGCTTATTCCTATGCTCGGAGTCTCGAAACTAGTGTAGCTTCCCAGTGCTGCAGCTACGCACCGCTGCGAAAGCACATGGCTTCATCTTTGCATAGTTGCATCAATCGCTATGCCGTTGCACACGCACTGCACACCTAGCTAGGTTTGACAGAGTTGGAGCACTGCAGAAACTGTGCCAGCCTTGACAAGTAGTAGGAAATAGCTGACGGCGAGTATGGGTCCACCTTATGCTCGTTACTTTGATCGAACTGGCTCAGATACCAATCTGTTCGTACCGACTCATTGACACAGGTTTAGGACCACCCGTGAAGTTGAGACCTGCTATCGCAAACAAACGTGGCTATAATGACTAATACTTTGAAGCCGGGTGATGAGGCTTATTCGGTGGGCTTACTGCATGCTCGAGAATATGGCAAGATTCATCGTAGAAGTTACTAACCTCCCTCCATTAATTTGGATGATGGGATCGGCGCTCAGGCTTGGCCTCACATAGCCACGCTCATGGGCGACCAAAGCCAAAGACAGCAGCCTGAGAGTTGACCGAAACCAACACTTGATATAGACCCCATAAACAGAGCTTTCCAGTAAGCAAACTTTTGAGGAACATCAAAACAATGTATGTACAACACACCTACTGCATGAGTCAAGACATTTTTGTAGAAGTCTAAAAATGACAACCTCATTTCCTTTTTTCTTTGAGAAACCTTAACACTGAATATGACACATCCAGACAAGGTACACCGCCTAACGTCAGTCTACATATATTCATGCAATGTGCTGAAATAGTGTGCTGAAATGGCGCTCTCAAATATGCGGCGTGACAACTACTATCCTAGAAGTGCGATCAAAGCTGACCCAGAAAATGCATGTTTAATTGAACATACAGTTTGTCGCAGGAGGATTTCTCGTACGGTTCTTGCTCACTATATGGCGAGTTTGAGCATGGCGCGTGATCCCTCATATGAAGACAAACTTGATGCCAGTGACCTTTGAATGTTTCTGAACTATAAGTAGCAGTGCCAAGGTGAAGACGGTACTTTAGCTACCCTCAGTATAGATATATTCAGTGTTTATAGCTATATAACGTAACATAATGCTTACGGGCTCAAGAAGCAAAGACACAAAAAACAAGGTTGCTCACATGTCCAGTTCCCCGCAGGACAGCCACCGAGTCAATGAGTGTGTCCGCCACCTCCAAGATTATTTTCTGCACCTTGTACATTATCTCGGTTTCTCTGTCTGATGTGAAGGTACAGTCACAGTTAGCTTCACCCCTTTTCATTCGCTCGGTAGATGGACAAATATCAGTATGCGGAGCACAAGTTCGTCTGCTTCTTGCGCGGGGTTGCGGTGACGTCACAATGCCGAGCTCTGATTGGCTCTGATTGAAACCCAGGTGAAAATCAGTCCACTACCAGCTGGATTATGGAACTGGAAATGAGGCTAGTCCAGCTGGATTTCCAGCTGGGTCAAGCTGGAATCCAGCTGGACTGCCTCATTTCAGTTCCATAATCCAGCTGGAAGTGGACTGATTGTTGCCTGGGAAGATAGTGGGTAGACCTCAATGCCAGCTACCTCGAGGTCTACCCTCTATCCTTCCAATCGGAGCCAATCAGAGCTCGGCGTTCTGACGTCACCACAACCGCTGTACGAGAAACAGACGAACTTGCACTCCGCATAGATTTATTTTCTCTGAACTAAACAGTAAAAAAAAAAAAAATGTTTATTTAATGAGGCGATTGAGGGAGATGAAGGTCTGTGCTAACTTGCATCATACAAGCCACACAATCACGTCAGTAATGATGAAAACAGTGTAGCAATGACACAGTTTGTCTACACACAGTCGAACAGTCTTCAAACATTCTAAGTTTTAGAGCTGACATATGAAATGTGTACAAATATAATCCACTAAATTCAATGAGTAAGAGATACTCAAATTTACAAAATCATCCCCTAACAAAGTTGCAAACATCCAGAGGCACAGATGACAAACTTCATTGCAAAATGGAAGGGTATGTATCACACTAAAGCCAAACCCTGGTTACGCTTCACAAGTTCCCTCAGTTGTTAGTAATTCAATGTTTGCTCCTTAGCATTTACTAATTATCCAATAATTCCAAGGGTTGATCATTTATGTTCAAAGGAACAGAAGTACATTTTGTTAGAGTATGCCTTCCAAGCCAAGGCTTGAAACATTTTTCGTTGCCATGCATAGTCCCCAGTTTGGGTGACAAAGCGACATCTTTATGAAATGAACCAGCAGACAGGAGCTCACCGATGATCTCGTACATTGTGTCTCCCAAGATTCCGTCCAAAGCTGCAATGTAACGTTTGTGAGTTGACACTCTGAGTTGCAACAAAGAGTTGCGAAACGATTTCGGTCACTTTTCGTAGTTCCGCTCTTGTAGTAGTTCTTGTCGTCGCACGCAAACTGCAATAAACGACCCGAAGATTCGTGCGCTCAGGACAGGCATCAGGAAAGAGATGAAACATACTGCTCTGAATTCACAGTCTCAGCAACTTTTAAGTTTTGGATATTGCCTATGTTATTGGGCAACTTTTCACTACCTTCTAACTCGGCAACTTTTGTTGCTTTGCAGATCGCGACAATGTTTATATTTATAAGAACGTCGTAGCAATAAAACCTGCAAGGCGACTTTTATGATTTCTCGAGTCTCCTATGCGAATACTGAAGTAACTAAAAAGATATCGTCGACTCTGCAAATCAGATCATCACGTCATACCAGGAACTGCAATTCCGGGAGGTCTAGTCGACGACGTCTTGTTGCGACAGGGTCAGCAAGTACCCAATCTGAAAGCACAAATTTTCGCTTTGTTACGGTCAATCTGCACAATCAGCAGGACATCCTAGTAATTTATTCTTCTCCAAGGCACGTTTTCATTCTACACAGGACCACATTCAGTCTTCGGCAAACGCTTAGTTTCACAGCTGTACCAGCCAACGTCGTTGGTGATGCCAGTACTGCCGGGGTCATTTCCGTTAACTTCGATCCGAGTGCATTACTACTACTGCGTGATGAACGTCGAGGACCTCGAGCTAAATTCCTCATCAACAGTCGAGAGACCAGACGCCCATTGGAGCCGGCTAAAGGCCCGTTGACACACTTGCGTTTGCTTATGACCGCGTTCTAGCAATTTCTTACAACGAAGAACAGCACTGGCCCCATCTATGAGGTGGGCCTGGAACTTACTAGAGAGAAGTTTTTGCAGCATTTACGACATCAAATGTACATACTACTACGAAAGGTGCTTGATCATAACACTGCCAAAAGCCGCAAGCCAAAGAGATCCTAAGAGGTTTCGAGGCACTCGGCAACAAGCGGTCGCAAGCGGGCGAACCAATTTCGGCTTCCAATCGTCTATAAACAAACGCGCGACGACAATGGTCGTTTCTTTTTTTTGTCCCCTTCTCGCGATAGCGATCGAGCGAAGGCGTCACCTGCGGCAGGTACACCACTTGGCACTCCGGGATCCGTTCATCGAGCCGATCCAACTCCTGGTAGCGATGCGCGTCAACAGGTCCGGAAGTCCGTTGTAAATACGCTTCCCTGAAAGGGCAGACGCGGGCGCACGTCACCGAAAAGCCGCAGTTACGCTCGCCGTAAACAGATACTCACTTTCGTCCAAGACGCTGTCGATCCCTCGGTTCACGACAAACCGGCCGGCCGCCTGCGAGCCCTCGAAGTCGTGCTTTGCCGAGAAAAACGGTTCGAACCAATTTACTAATGACAAAGATAGTTTATTTCTTCTCCTTATTTTCTCTCTCCCTTTCTTTTCTATGAGAATTGAATGAAAACAAAATAAACTACTTCTTTCTTTTTGGTGCCACCTGCAGTGAAATGGGCATAAGCCCTTTACCAACCCTGCGAAAGATTGCTTTAACTGTTCATTTTGACATGTATGTTTTTTTCGCGTAAATTAACATGTTCAGATGTCGTTCGTCGAGTTATCAAACTTATCGAACTCTCTTTACGTTTGCCAGTGAGAGGTTAATTGATCGGATGACCCGTAGGTGCGAAGGAAATATTACTGTTCTGATTCGGGCATCCGTCTATAGAGTCGTCGGAGTGTCGTGCAATCAGGAAGCTGGCTTTCCACGGTACTCACGATTTTTCGACGAGGGAAGCGACCCTCAGAAGGTCGACGACGGAGAGAGAGGCCATCTGCACGGCATCGGAGTATGAAATGTCTCGTCGATTGGATGAAGTAACGAATAATTGGATCGTTACGAGAACTTGCCTTCTTCAGGACGTCGATGCCGTCGCTGGGCGTGAGGCTGGACTGACAGATGCCCCTGATTGCGATCATGCTTTCGCACGCCTGGTTTGTTTTTCGACGGTAAATCGGGACGCAACGGTGGGACACTTCAGTCAATGTCGACGGGCAACTCGTGCTGGAGCTGGTCCCACTCACCTTGTAGAATGTTTTCCACTGAGTCACAGTGATGGGTGCCACAGACATCCGCGTGAGAATGTTCTAGAAGAGTGTGGATGAGACAAAAGTAGGACGACATTAGGGCTATTGAAAGCATGCGATAAGACAACAGCGCCACCGTGCGGCTCCTAGATGAAGCATTTCGCATTGGCCGTGGTCGAACTGGCACAGGCGAAAATCAGTCCACTTCAGCTAGATTATGAAACTGGAAATGAGGCAGTCCAGCTGGATTCCAGCTGGGTCCAGTTGGATTCCAGCTGGTTCCAGCTGGAATCCAGCTGGACTGCCTTATTTCCAGTTCCATAATCCAGCTGGAAGTGGACTGATTTTCGCCTGGGAGGCAATCCAGCGTAGCGGCCAACCTTGGGTTATTATTATAATGTCGGCTTACGTAAGAATGGCACTGTACAAAATGTTTGGGGGCTCGGTCGGCTCTATCTTTTGTTTTACACAAGACTTAGATACTGATAACGGAGATCCCCTCCGTGTGCCGTCAAAAAGCGCGCAATCATCTCAATCGCAGAACGTCTGCTCGATTCACCGGCGAGCAAGAGCAATCCAATAAGAAGAATGAAAAGTACTTATCACAGATATCATCTATCACTGGCACCGGCAAATGTCGTTCATAGCGATTTCGTAACTTTCTAACATGCAGATGCTTAGTAAAGGCATCTTCTAGCGCAGATAAACGATAAAACGCAAAAGTATGCTGCCGCCGTCACCGCTCGCAACTGCAAGACGCACGATCGAACCCAAGCTACGAGCAAATCCTGTGGGTCGAATGGCACAGAGAATGCATCCAGAGCAACGCCGGACATAGGTAGGTTTCGAATGTCAAGGTGCCGAAACTTTACTCCAGAGCGAGATTGAGAAACACGGCCGCAAAGAAGCGCAAAAGCGGTCAAGACGCTGAAGGCACGTTAGAATAGGACGGAGCAGGCAGCGCTTCGCTTGCGGCGTAACGTTAACACCGTCACTGGTGGCGTTGCCAATCGGCTGCCAAGGTGGAGCGGTGTGCACCCCACAGGTGTCGCACGCTCCCAATGCGGAGCGCAAGTTCGTCCGCTTTTTTTGAGGGGGTTGCAGTGACATCAGAACACCGAGCTCCGATTGGCTCTAATTGAAGGATAGTGGATAGACCTCAAGGCAGCTTATTTTAAGGTCTACCCACTAGCCTTCAATCAGAGCCAATCAGAGCTCGGCGTTCCGATGTGCCTATACGTGCGTTTTAAGACGTTATTTTGCCATTTTATCAAAACATATACACGTCAAATGCCAAAGAGCGTAATTTATTTTTTTTTTTTTTCATCAGACAATCAAATTTTAAGGATTACTGTGCGAAGAGCATGAACTATGAGTGCTTGCCTTTATGTCGAGGTGACGGCAGAGTATACCGTATTTACTCGCAGAATGAACACACTTTTTCTTCCGAAAAATCGATGCAAAGTTGGGGGGGGCGTTCATTACGCGAAGTAAAATTTTTGCGTCCGTATTTACTCGCATAATGAACGGACCTTTTATCCCGAAAAATCGACGTAACTTCTTATCTCTTTGCGCGCGGCGTGCAACTCCAAAACCAAACTGCGATGCGCAAAAAAAAGAGCTCCTCTCCATGTTTTTTGCGTCGTGTTTTTTTCGCCTTTCGCACAGTTGTTTTGTAAGTTGCCACGTCTGCCCATGCATTCGCGACCTCGCTGCACAGGATAGAAAAGTGCGTTCATTTGAGGGCTTCTGCTTCTCTTTCAAAGTGCGAGGAGGGCAGAGGGCAGGATGCCTTCATTATGTGCGCTTTGCTTGAGGCTGAGGGCTTCTCCGCTTCTCTTTCTTATCTCCTTGCACGCGGCGCGCAAGCCCAAAATCCAAACTTGCACTGTGCAAAAAAAAAGAAAAAAGCTCCTCTATGTTTTTTTTTCTTGCTTCCCGTTGGATCTTTTTTTATTTCTTTTAACGCCTTTTGCAAGGCGTTTTGTTCGCTCACGCTGCCCATGCATTCGCTACCTCACTGCACCAGGATAAAAAAGTGTGTTCATTTTGCGCGCGTGGGGAGGGGGTCAAAATTTTGACGTCCGAGTTAGAGGTGACGTTTAATACGCAAGTGAAAAAAAAAGTCGGAATTTGAGAGCCGACTTGGGGGGTGCGTTCATTACGCGAGTACGTTCATTGTGCGGTAAATACGTGTATATATAATTGTTTCAAAGTCAAAAAACACCACATCTTAGCCTTTAGGCCGAAATACAGTGTCTGCAGCCCCAGCACTTTGCCTCAAATTCGCCGAGGCCGCCGCCATCAGCCGAGCCACTATATACTGAGAGTCCTGTCTTGCAACACGTCTAGGATAATGGAGCGGTGACGATCGTGGGGTACGAAACAATGGAGGCGAAGACGAACGCGGCATCGGCCATGGGTCCCGCACGTGCGACAGGCACTGCCGGAGGGACCCCATGACCAGCTGGTTTGGGGCATCAGAGAAGCAGGCAACAGAGTCTTGACGAGAACGTAGCTTGTCCACGTCCTTCGTGGGCCGGCAGAGCAGTTTTCTGCGAGGAATGGCAACCTCGTTAGTCTCGAGAATCCCGGTGCTCTGACGGGGCCGCTCGAGCTCTTCCTCGAAATCATTCTATGTGAGACTCCCAGCGTGGTAGATTGGTCAGACCGACTGCGTTACAATAACTTGTGACTGTTCACGACGAAAATAACATGCCGGCTTAATCTACCTGGAAGCCCTGGAGCACCATCTATCTGCTTTTCTTGTCGATCCAGATAAAAGATGTTTCAAACGGCAATGCTACCTGGTTACTAGTGTTTGCAACACAATCGATCATTCTCACATTCCAAATCTGTGAACCAGCCCTAGAGATGCAACTGTGATGCTATGACAAAGCCCGATGCCTTCTGTTGCCATTGCACACTTCGAAATTTGGCCAGAGAAATTGTTGGGACGCCGCCGTTCTCGCTCTATTCTGCGAGTCGGCCGCAATGAAAAGGTTACGGGACGCTCTTGCAGGCGAGAAAAGCGTGCGAGAAGCATATTGTTTCCAACTCGAAAGTTTGAATTATGTCATAGTTTGAACAGCTCTCTTGTACCTGAGTTCCTTCTCTCAACCTTGGACTTGCACTGGTTAGAAGAGACCTGCAATCAATTTCAAATTCGGAAACGTGCCAAAATTTTTTAGCTGAGAAGTTGCTATACTAGTATACGTAAAACAAATGGTTTCTGCAGAAATAATGTAAACATGAGAGGTGTGCAAATGCAAACTTATTTACAGTGAATTGAATAATAGTTTTAAGCAGTTTGACTGTGCAATTGAATAGGAAGGCTTTGAACGGAAATCGACTTCTAATATTTCCAAATACAAATATGTTACATTAAATGTGAATCTAAACTTTGTACATATCTTTTCTAGAAATCATATCTATCAAGAGAGACAGTTGTATTAAGTGAAAAATGTTTCACATACTTCCATTACAAATTATAAAGGCTTCGATAAAATGAGTTGGATAAAACATAGTGTAACATTAAGCAAGCAATATGGCTACAGTTATTTATTCGAATGTAATCTGAGGCTTTGTTTTCCAGCACTGTACTTGCACTCAAAATCCCACAATTATCGCTGTAAAGGCGGACCTAAGGAGTGCGAAAACGTCCGAGTACAACCGAGCCGACAGAGGGGCTCCGATTCGTCAGCCGTTTCTCCTAGCACACCAGGGCAAAACAGTGAAGCTTGATGTGCACACGCCAGTGCGGAAGTGGTGAAGCTTCACACCAGAACACTGGAGTAAAGCAGTAAAGCTTGACGCGAGAAATCAGAGGATTTGGAAACCATTATTTGTAATTTTCGGAATGAAAAAAAGCTATGGTAATTAAACAGTAAAAGTCTGCTCCAATAGAAT
The DNA here is from genome assembly GCA_037355805.1 of Ixodes ricinus. Taxonomy (NCBI): domain Eukaryota; kingdom Metazoa; phylum Arthropoda; class Arachnida; order Ixodida; family Ixodidae; genus Ixodes; species Ixodes ricinus. The sequence continues at coordinate 26,206 of JAZHYW010026507.1, read as the reverse complement.
CACTTTCAGCGACTTATTCCGAAGTTCCGAATATCAGTTTTGGCATATACTTACAGCAATTGTTTTTGTGACCAATTAAAACCAAAAAGAAAACAGAAAAACATTAAACAACAGTGAATATATGTACACAACTGTTACTCTGAATGTCAAATGGCCCAAGCCACATCAATCGAGGTCGCTGAGGTAACGGACGTGAACAACAACAAGCAGTGGTGGACGTACCGAACAAAGAGAGGCCTCTCTTATAGAATGCCGCACTTAAAGACAGAGGGATGCCACTCCTCCTTGAAGATATGGAGGCCCCTGCAAAATTCTATACATGTTGCTAAGCCCAGTTGATTCATTGCATCCAATGCACCTGAGTGAAGACCTAATCTGATACTCGTATAATCAAAGACATGAAACAAAGTTACCCGAAAGCTGTCCGCGTCATTCGAACACGATCTTTCCTGAAACCAAAGTAAAGCAGATCACTAACTGCCCAGCAGTGTCCAACAAATGAGTCCAAGAATAAACCTATCGTTTACAGTAGTTGGACACAGCATGCAGTGCAGGTAGAGCACACGAGACAATGTGCAGTTCATGCTTCTTAAATTTATTTGAAAGGTTATTTAAGAATCTGCACATAGCTTGCTTCACCCAGACTGCTCCACCAGACCAATAAGAAGTGTAAAAATGCCAAAGGATAAAAATATTTCCTCTCACAAGTCGGTCAAGACCAGCCCTCGAATCACGTGACAGTCCTGCAGAACCATCCAAGCAGTTGCGCTTGTTCTGGTCGAGAAAGTTGAGCAGACCACCAGCTGCCCTCACCTGCATGAATTGCTACCGTTTAACTGGTTAACAGGAGATACTCCATAGGCATCCCAGGCGAAAATCAGTCCACTCCCAGCTGGATTATGGAACTGGAAATGAAACGAGTCTAGTTGGATTCCAGCTGGACCCAGCTGGATCCAGCTGGACTGCCTCATTTCCAGTTCCATAATCCAGCTGGAAGTGGACTGATTTTCGCCTGGGATGTAATCAACTGGCCCTGGTAATCATAGGCCCTTTTGGAGAAAGGAAAACTCTCGGGGTATGCACAAATGAATACTACCGAGAATGATTGAGCGGGACGATACCATTAAAACAGCGGTGAAGTCGACAAGAGACGACATGTAGACAAAACGATTTTCGTCTGGAAGTCCCTCCGGGACGTTGGGTAGTGGCAGGTGGATCAAGCGGTGTCTGCTGGATTCGTACGCTGTCAAGAGTTGTTGCAAAGTTTAGAGTTTATGAAGTGCCAACTATATCAAGCTACCAGTTTAGAGGCTGGAATTAGCATTGTCAGGCAGCAATTTTATTTTCTGAGGCTTCAAACTGAACTGAGCCTCGAGCAAGGCAATTCTCATTTGACAACCATTTTCTGGCGTACCAGTAAAATATTGGGTGTGCACCCACGCTGCAACAAAAGCCTACCCCCACTTTTGAAACATTTGAAATATGAGCAAAGGGCATATTTAAGCGCCCGTCCCAGCAAACTGTTGATAGCCCACCGAACTAACCAAGATGTTCCTCCGAGAAGTCGGTATAAAGTGCGGTAGTTTTAAGTGCGTGCATCAGTGCAAAGCGGCGACGCTCAACACGAAAGCACCGGCATCGCAAGCTTGTTCGGAATGGCGCAGTTACTTTAAAATTTGAGGATTGTGTCACACTTCCACTCCCTAAAATCAAAAGAGGGCCAAGCAAGGGCCCAACTGCTTTTCCGCCCTCAGACCTAACAAGCATACCATTCCTCGTTTTCGTGATTATCTCAAACTTTTCGGTGACCACTTGCTCGGTATTTTACAGTGGGTTTTATTTCCATTCATAGAAGAAAAAAATAAGCACTTTCGGTTTGGTTGCCCCTAATGGCATTAATGTACAGATTAAACACAGAAAGTGGCCACATGGAGCGACGAGGAAAGTGATAAAATTCGGTGGTGGCCACTCGTTATAACAAGGGTGTTATGTATCCCGGCCAATTCTAATACTGACAACAAAAGAAACCCTAAGTGCTGCTCAAACGAGCGCACAAGTGCTCAAAATTCAAGGATAGTGATCCAGATGGATAAATACACAGACGGTCGAGTAGTGACTTCATAATCAATAAAAAAAATATATACAAAACCTGAATTTTTTTTTTTTTAGCTAGAAGACATTAAGCTTACCAAAGTCCTTATAAGGCAGGATGCGAACGATATCCTTGTTGAGAGCGGAGGCTTCGGACGAGGCATCGTCGGATGGGGATACTGGTACAAAGAGATTCTCTTAGAAAAACCGGATATTGCAAGGAACAGATCTAACAATGGCACTCTCTAGTGAAAACCTGCTTACAGAAGTCCACTATGGCCCGGACAAGTTTGTCGTCGCATCTAGCACTCAGGAGCACACGGGTAGGCTTGACTTCTTGGAGGACTGTACAAGGAACAGAGCTCTTGAGGGTTTCATTCTACGGTAGACACGTTTGAAGGATCGATTTTTCTTCCTTTTAAAGGCAATATTGAAAATGACAAAATAGGTTATAAAAGAAATCGTTGCTCGCAAGTTCGTCGTACTAAGTATAACACATTTTTCTTATACTGCGATATCCCAAGAAATTGTCCACATAAAATCGATAGCAAATTGGATGAAAATAAAGGGGTGGGCTAACTTTCGGTGTGCCATAAAAATGTTGAAGAAATACTAGTTTTAAAAGGTTAAAAAGCGCAAACAAACGGGGACAATAAAGAAACACGGACGACAGGACAGGCGCTTCTTTATTGTCCCCGTTTGTTCGCTCTTTTTAACCTTTTATGCAGTAATGAACCAACTAGCCCAAACCCAAGTTTTAATGCTAGTTTTAGATTTTACGACCATCGAAACTTGTGATCACAGGAAGGAGCGATGAACCGAAGATGACTCTCCTTCCCAGTCAGCAATGTTTGCTTATCTCCCGCTGTGATTAAGTAATACCGTTTTTGGCCCGGTCACGATTGGCCAGAGCCCTGCAATTACTAGAAGCGGACTATCCTTAGGGTGTTTCAGAAAAAGTAGCAAATCATGCCAGAAATAGGGGCGGGCTATCTTTTGGGGGTGGGGCATCTCGCAGGATATTATGGTTTTAGGCTGGAATTGCGTGTTCATTTTTACGTAGATAAACTCATCTTTGTCGGTTGAGGTCCAAGTGTGTTTGAGCAGTTCCTTCTTTTTAAAGGTTGCGTTTCACTGAAAGAACAATTCTCAAGGCAGTTTACAGAACTTGTTCCTTTAAATCAGTTAATTAAATTCTAAAAAAAAGAAAGCGTTTCTAAACAGCGTTTACAAACTGATTCAAACACTGGGAATACAAGAGGCAAGCTAGCAGAGACACGATTCACGACTCATTTTCATCGATGCCTGAAGTACTAGCGACTGCAAGCTGCCTTCTTGAGACGGCAGTTTGATTCAGCTTTACCTACCCAAAAATACCAGCGAGTGTTTCGGTGCCGCGTCAAGCTGGTCGGCGATAAGGTGTATTTTCAGCGTACCACTGTCGTAGTAGGCAGCGCCGAAATGCCCGGTGGACCAGACCAGGCTCAGAATGACCTGAAGAGGAAGAGCTGGTGCCTAAATTCTTCGGAAAAAGGGTGTTTGTTTATTCGTCGAGGAACAATACAGAGCGCAAGTTCGTCTGCTGCTTGCACAGGTGCTGCGATGTCAGAACACCGAGCTCTTATTGGCGCCGATTGAAAAAAATAGTGTGTAGACCTCAAGGCATATACTTTGACATAGACTTCGACATTCAAATGAAGAGGTGGTAGATATGGATAATCATGCTTCTCTGGTTTTCTGAATTCCTTAAAGAGGCACTGACACATCAAAATAATTTTTTTTTATTATCTCAAACGACTGAAAACGATGCCGGGACATTACCCTCAAAATTCGAAACTTGGGAATTCAGTATTTATGAATTAAAAAAACAATTTCCAAATGCCAAATTTGAAGTTCCCGCGCGATCCGCGCCAGTGCAGTGAGTCAAATTTTGCGGTCTCCTGCGACTCAACTTTTTCGGACCTCCGCTCCACGCTATGAAGCAAAGCGCCGTTGCCACCGCGACCCAAAGCGAGGAGGAGGTAAGCAGGCGAGATAGAAAGGAGCCGGCGCGGAAAAAACCGGTTTCTTCCCGACTCGCCGATCTGCTCGAGCGCCGCCAAGTTTTCCAAGGGGAATACAAATCCAGGAAGCGACCCGACATCACCCCGAACTCTGATTTTTGGTATTTCAAAAGAGGGGCCGTAGTGTGTTCGCAATTGCGTTAAAAAACATGTTTTACGATTGCCGTTATTAAACATTATAGGAATGTCGCCTACAAAGCTTCTGAATTTCCTGATTTTTGACGTCACCGATCAAAAGAAGGGAGGAGGCGAGAAGCGGCAGAATTAAACAATTAAAATAAAAAGGCGCGCGCGCAAAGGAAAATTTTTTTGCAATGCAGTTTTTTTTGCGTGTTTATGACTACAATTTGCATTGTTTTAGACCAAAAAAAAATACGACCTTTGGGGTGTCAGTGCCTCCTTTAAAGCACTTTCAACTAAAAATAAATTTTGTGTAAAAGTTTTTGATAAGTATCTTACTCTCTGGACCTGCAAGTGGTTAAAAATGTCCATCCATACAATATTAAATTAAGCTTTACCACTGTTTTGGGTGATGAGAATTTTATGTAGACAAGTTCTAACTTCATTGTGTAATAATTTATGACTATGAGTACTTTCTATTATACAATGTCCCCACAATTTTTCTTTTTTTTATCACAAAAATAAACTTTGCATTGTTGAACACTCATTTTCCACCCAAATGTATCACTAGCGATCCAATTGGATGCCAAAATTAAAGAACTCGCCGTTATCTCATTAAAAAGTTATAAGTGATTTTCTGAAAATTTCAATGGGACAATGCCCATATTTGGTAACTGGTGCCATTTAGCTCCATGTATTCGAGGGCACTGTCGACCATCATTTTCCCATTGAAAATTTAAAAAAATTGCTTGCAACTTTTCAATAAGATAACGGTTAGTTCCGAAACCTTGGCATATGGCTCAGACCACTAGGACTATATTGGGGCGGAAAATGAGCGTTCGGCAATGCATAGTTCATTTTAACTGTGAAAACAACTCGATTAATTTTTTTTTTTTGTACACCTTGTAATGGCAGTTTAAAAGGTCGAGATAAATCAGGAAAATTCACCATATTCAAGAAAACACACAGAGGCAAGCTAAAATGAATATCAACCCTTTTTCGTGCTCTGCTCGATCTGCCACAATGTCTTCCTGGCTGACAGGTTATCTGAACATCTTGGCAATGCTGTAAACTTGTGTCTTCTTGTAGCCATACCACGCAATGATATGCTCAGGCGACTTTCTGGCGCAAAGCGATTCAAGTATTGCTGCCCTTCAGTCGTATTCCTTGCTCATTTTGAGCAAGTTGTGAGTTGTTTACCATGCGATGGTCCGCTGTCGAATCATGCGGCTGCAGAGGCGCAATAGGGCCGGTTAGCTTCACTGTATTGTTGAGACGAAATTTAGAAAAAGTTCAGATTTATCTTGACTACCCTGTATACGTAACTTCAGTGCCCTATAGATGGCAAGGGGGGTAGTTCCAAGATGGCGGAAGAGAAGGGGATAGATTCTCCAGGATTTCTGGTGCGCATGCTCGCCGACCCGGGTCAGTGCACCACAAATAATTTTCTTGTCTACAAATGCAAAGCTGTCAAGGCAGGAGAATATTACAGGTGACGGAGATGTTGATGTGCGTTAGGAAAACGGGCATGTTGATATTTAAAAGTTGCGGAAACCTAAACTTACGAAGCTTTGTGGAGGGCGAGCGCATTTTGGGCACTGGAGACGTCACTGTTTGTGGCAAAATATTTTCGAGGGTGATGAAGATACCGTGGTTTTGCGCTTGGCCTGTCCATTAGTGCCTTCAAAAGTAAGCAGCGCAGAGTTACTGTCGAGCTCCGGAAGAGCAGCGTTCACAGTATTGATGTCTTTGTGTCACAGGCTCACAACTCGCTGCTCACCGTCACGGCTTTATTGTATTGCAATGCGTGATCAAACTGCACGCTGTGGTTATTGAGAGGAAGTTTTAGTATAACATGACGCAGGCTACCGTATGGTGCAGCATTGCAACCGGAAGGTCACGTTGCTCCTGTGAAGCATAATTTTCAGTTCGCACCAGGAGCACTGCCGTGCTCACAGTAGCCTGCGGTAACGCTTTGCTAAAACTGCCTATTAACATCATCAGCGTGTTTAGGGGTCTTATTTATTGCTCTATCAAAAAGGAATATTTTAATATGCTGTACATTCGAGTACAGTGTTATTTGGACGTTGCGACCCACCTCCCCAAAACTGCCCGTTCAAAGCTCTCGTCACGAACTGGCCGCTTAAAATGCTTCGAGCATTTTTTATTTGCCTTTGTAATTTTTTGAAAGCAGGTACACGTACCTGTCTTTTGGAAGTGCTTGGAGCAAATGGTCATGTTTCTTATAGTAACCTTCAAACGCGAGCCCATTCCCAATGTGTATTGCTCAACATACCGCTGCACGACCAGTTTTCTCCTACTTAGGAAAAAGAATAGACATTTCGTAGCCCATACGTTAGAGCTCTACACTACTAGCAAGAGCCCTTGCTGTCACTTTGAGCACAGATTGAGCTGGTGACCACAAGACCAGAAATGTGCAGTGTATGCGATATACGAAAGTCCCTAATGAAATTAGACATCCCAATCCTTTCGTACAACGCTGTTGCAAGGCGGAACACAAAAATTCCTATTTTATTGTGCTCACTTTTTTCGTTAAAACTGCTTTATGCACAAACACGTTGACTAGAACCATGCAGTAATAGCAGCACCAAGGCATTAAGGCCGACAGTCCCCGCCACAGTCTTTATGCCACTGCCGCCTTCCCTGCTCCTCTGGTTCTTTGCTTGTCCGCGAGAAGGCAAGCAGTGGGCTGGAGTTGCGAATATATATATACATATATATAGGGTGTTTTTTTTAGATGCACCAAGTTTTTAAATAAAGGGGGAAAAATTTTAACAAACGCGGTTTTCACTGCGCGTTTATATGACTTGGCAGACAATAGATGAGAATATAACCATTACTATTATTAAACTAATTAACTAAAATTCGTTAACTTTTCAAGTACTGTAATTAGGGTATGTCTTTATATTACAAACCTTGAGGCGTTTGTATGCCAAGAGTGTTTCATTTTGTAGAATTTGCGTAACCAGCTCGTCTTCCCAGATATTTGCCCACAAATTTTCTACTTATTTTGACTTCTTTTCCATCAATGAGGCAAACATGCGAAAGTGTGCACTATAGCTGAACTTCACTACATTAGCCAGATAAAGGTGCGAAATTCGAGGATGAATATTGCAGAACACGGGCGGGTTATGCGGACGCTACAAAATGGAAGTCTTGGCATACGACCCCTTCAAAGTTTGTGATATAGAGATATATCCTAATTAGAGTAAGTAAAATGTTAATTAGCCTGAAAATAGTGATGGTTATATTCCCATCCAATGTTTGCTGAGCCATATAAACATAGAGTGCAAACCACATCCACATAACTTCTTCCCTCTTAATTTAAAAACTTGGTGCAGCTAAGAAAAACAGGATATATATGTTAGTGTAACGGGAGAGAAGCAACAAATACCTCAGGACTGTCTTCCTCAGTGGCACTTGTGGTGGTGGCGAGATGATTAGTTTGTCCGAGTCCACTTGTTGAAGCAGTGGTGCTCTGCACTGCCATACTCAACCTGACAAGCACTAAAGTTGTAAAAAAGTGGGCTGTTCTTCCCGATGATTCAGCGAAAAGCGGCGATTGACTTGGATCTTTCGGGGACGCGAAAAGCGCCGCCGTTTTGCTCAAAATGTCGCCTAGTATCTGGTAGCAGACGAACTTTCGGTTCAGCTTCGGTTTGCTGGTGTTTTTATTTCGCAACAGAAACATTGTTTAAGCGAATATTAAATGTTTTTTTACATAAAATAAAGCCAGCCAGGTTATACAAAAAAAAAAGTCTCTTTTTTTTCCCCTCTAATGTAAAAGTTTTTTCCGAGCCGCAATGGCGGTTTGCGCGCTCAAAATCTTGTCAAGAATAATTAAAAGAAAAAAAAAAAAAAAAAAGACCATATTATTTGTTTATAAACATTTCTTCTGGTTTATTTACACTCTAAAATCATATTCGCAGATCACAAACGTCAGTCCAGCGTACCTGAAAAACGAAAAGTCATGGTTGAATTAAAAGTTATCGCGAAAGATAGTAAGTATAGCCTCCGCTCGAATGTTCCAAAATTTCCCTACGAACCTTCAAGGAAGGCGAACGCATCAACAGCATCCACCGACGCCTCTATAAACAGCAAGAAAAATGCCGTTACATATTGAAGCGTAGTTCCGCTCACTAGTACAGCTTCATCACATCGAGTCAGTAAACGTCAGCGTACCAATATCTTTCTTTTGCATGGTCTTCTTTTTGCTGTGCCGGGTGAACGTGTAAGCCTCCTTGGCCAACGTAGCCACGAACAATTCCTTAAATGACAGTCATTAAATCACCCACAATTAACGAAACAACTAGGACAACCGAACGGGATCTTAGGGGCAGAGGCACAACCCACCGTGGCTTTTGCGACGAGAAAAACAGCTTCCTGGCTCGCCAAGGTAACGTCTGGGTCCAGCTTCATTATGTTCTTGACTCGAGCGAGGGGAAACTGGGTCAATTTCTCGCCTTTCTCGGCGTTGTTGGCAGCTGATTTTTCTGATTCCATCATCTCAAAATCCTACGGCAAACTCCCGGCGAAAATCCAGTAAATCCCTTGAGTAAATCTCACTTTCGCGCAAATTCTTGTGCGCGTTGCCAGACAGTCGATGGTCGAGAGACAGTCGCTAAAAAAATGTCTTAAACTTTTAGGCAGAAATAATTGCAGCATTATGGAACATACACCACAAACTAATTTTCAACTTACTTAAATACTTTTTTTTAAAGAGAAGCAGATACACTGCAAAAAAGAATTTTTTTTTTTTTTAGAGAAGGCTAGACGGATGGCTAAAGGACAACATGAGATCCAATTTCCAAACCAATCGATGGAAAGTTTTAAAATGGCGTTTCAGCCTCCGACAGCTCGCCAAGGTATTTCTGTTTTTCGTCTCGAAGTCGCCTGAAACATTAATTAAACAATAATTAGTGTGGACATTCCTTTTTTTCTTCTTCTTTTGTAGAACTCCAGAACAGAAAAATCTTGGAAGAACTCCAACAGAAGAAACAGCTCTTGCTCAAGCAGGGACAGGGCAATGCCAGGTTCGATTGGTCATCGCGTTCTGATTTTTGCTATCGTAGTCAGTACCAGTACTAATCATATTACAATTAATTAAATCTTTCAACATTGCAGCCCTGCCGCACTGCCCGCAACGGTAAGTCAAACCTGCCGACAAAGTAATGCCAAGCTGAATCTAACGCGCAGTTCTGAAATTCATTGTCTCTGGTAGTCGTGGATCTCGCTCATTATTATTCCACATATCCAGTAATCCACAGGATTATACGGATAATTACTGTTCGGAAACGTGCAATCGCAGCTCCAACATGGAGGCGCATTCATATAACTTACTTACGCTCTAAGGAAAAAAAAATGGAATTGACTTGTTTGTCAAACAGAACAGTAATCATGATGTTTTAAAATCCTGAGACTGGGAAGGAAAATGAAGAGAAATTGCAAGACAGAAAAAAGGGACAGGGCAAGCGTCTCAAACTCAGCTAACAAATTTTATTCCGTTCACCGCTTTTATAGCCATCTCCCAAGGTCACCGTCCCTTTTTTTTTATAGCCATCCCCCAAGGTCACTGTCCCTTTTTTCTGTCTTACAATTTCTCTTCATTTTCCTTCCCAGTCTCAGGATTTTAAAACATCATGATCAACATACACCAGCTCGCCTGCACCTTGACAATTTTTTCGTTAGAACAGTAATGTTGTTGTGAAGTCAATATTTAATAGCGGTGTTCAGCTCGTCTACAAAGCCGCCATAGACTTGCGCACACCATTTTGCAGTGCTTGCTTCGAAGTATCCACTTCTGCAATACGAGGTGTGATCCAAAACTTCCGGGGCTGGTTTTGTAGAGTAAAAGGAGGGCAGTACAGTGATGCGCGCGCAACAGTCGAAGGTACGGACCTTCCTGCGTCATTATGCCGAAGGCGTCGCTCTGTGGACATTTGGAACTGCGCTACACGAGTTTGACCGCATGCACAAGCATAATGGGGATCTCAATATACTGCAAACCAACATCAATTTTACCTAAAACTCGGCAAATCTGACACGGAGACCCCTGAATTGATTTAGAAGGCTAATGTCAAATAGCAGTAAGGTGTGCGGTGTTTTCAGTGGAATTCACTCGTCAAAATAAACTAAACGTTACTATAAAAAAAAAAAAATTGGGCTGTGTGTTTTATGCAGTTTAGAACTTCGTCTGCCTCAATGGGCGACAAGTCTCTTAGCTGTAGATGAGAAATTTAGCCAGTGTAGTACAACCGCTAGCCTGGGGTCTTCAACGTGAACCACGCAGTAGTGATGCATGACCGCACGCCGGTACGATGCTCATCCAGATCGAAACAGGCAGGGGTGGGGATTGAAGCCAGGATCCTGGGCTCAGCAGCGCGAACATTCCCTCCTCGTGCTCCGAGCTGGTGTGCGCTAGCCCACTCGGCCACTGATCCCCCCAAACGTCACTGAAGTCAAGGAGAGGTCGGATAAAGTCGCCCTACCGCTCTTTGTCTTCCAGCGATGTTCTGCCGTTCCTGAAGCACGAGTGCCACTTAACACTTAGCGAAATTCACTGCTTTTTGACACAAGCTTGCTGAATCATTTCAAAGGTCTGTTTTATATTTGCCGAGTTTGACTCAGAATTGATGTTCGTTCACGCTCTGGTTTGCAGTCTATGACGAAATCGCCAGTGTGCCCAGGCACGTGGTCACAAATACTTGTGTAGTGCAGCTCCAAATGTTCACAGAGTGATGCCTTTTGATACAACGAGACACCAAGGTCCCTTTTTTCGACTGCTGCACGCGCATCACTGTGCTGCCCTCTTCTTTTTTGAGCTACAAAAGCAGTTTCGTAATTTTTTGATCACGCCTCTTGCAAGTCAACGTTGAGAAGCGCTTACATCAGATAGAATGGCAGACACTGCCACATCAATCGAGATTTTCATATAATTGTGCTTTAACACAATTTCCTTACCATTCTTTTTTCCAGCCAGCGCCAAACACTACAGACGCCCACGCCTTGACAACGTCGCAGAGGACGGCACTTCAGCATGCCCACTCCAGTTCCGTGGGATTTTTCATTCCGCAGGACTCTTCCTTCGGCAATCTCATATTACCAGTCTTACCTCGGTTTGACAAGACATGACGGAAGTTCCACAAACACACACACACACGGACAGTCCACAACCCAATGTGGTCTGCTGGCAAAACGTTTAATAAACAAAGCCAACAGTACAGCGTGAAACAGTTGTACAAATGCACACATTGTGCGACTGTCACTATACAGTTTGATGTATGTAATTAATTAAAAGTTTCAGTGATGTGCAGAAATTCCTCCCCGGTTGTTTGGCACAAACGCTACGACCCGTACATTATGGTGTAAACATGAGTGTTAAGACTGGTTCGCATATTTGCATTGTACAGCACAGTGGTTGGCTCATCGTAAGGTTCGCCATAGCAGCAGCCCAACGCAAACGGTCTTAACGATGTCAAACGCAACTGCGCGAGCGAGCCTATAGTAGGTGAGATAATGAAAGTGAGGGCGACAGCTCAGCAAGACGGTGTTTAGTGATGTTCCGAGCAAAAACTGTTGCAACCAAAAGGCCAATTGTTGCCTGCTTTCTCTAGTGTTCTCTAGTTTAGTAATGTGAAGTTACTTCTTTCCGTATTGATTTGCTTATAGAACAACTTATTTATGCTAGAGAAAAAATAAAGCAAAAGCCCAGAAGCAAAAAGCAATGCAGTCTTAAGCTACAAAGTACAAGATTGCACACCTAATTCTTGGTCAATGCCATTATTTTCTGGTAATAAAAGGGGAATTTTCATAAGGTACACATTTCAAACTAAACCTAATTACCGAATCCTTATTTACTTTGATTTTGTATGGTTACTTCTAATGAATTTCATGCATGGTGAGATCACCACTGTGGCCAAGGCAAGACAATGAGGGACAATAAGTGTGACTGGTGTGAGTGTGTGTGTTCAATCTTGAAGTGAGTGACTAGAGCAGGTGATACTTCACACGCTGCTTGGGACTAGAGTCCAGCGTGGCGCAAGGACTTTGGAACGTGCGACGAACAACGCTTCAGTGGTGTGTCCGTCCCCTAGAAGAGAAAGGTCATATATTAGAAATGCAGGTCGCCGGCTAAGGTCACCTACAGGTCGGACGCAGCAGGATGAATCTCGCGGTTGATACGCCGCACGGAAACAAGCAATGGTTACTCTTAGCTTCATTACCTGATGAAACGGTGTCGGAAGCTGTACACAAACCGCATGGTCGAGAGTGCACCCCAGAGGAAAATCTGTCCACTTCCAGCTGGATAATGGAACTGGAAATGAAACAGTCCAGTTGGATTCCAGCTGGACCCAGCTGGATCCACCTGGAATTCAGCTGGACTGCCTCATTTCCAGTTCCATAATCCAGCTGGAAGTGAACTGATTTTCGCCTGGGGCGCGCAGTCAAAGCACGGTGAAAGGCAACAGGTGCACGCTGGAGGCTGGGCATTCGAGAGAGGTGCCCTGTCAGTCCCGACTTGTGGCGGACTAAAACGACAGCTGTCATATTTACCGTCGTAATTACTGCAACACTTGTAAACCAGGTCTGCATGTATCTACTCCCACAGGGCAAATGCATGACTGGATGAAAGAATTGAACTGGGCGAGCTGGTAATAAGGTAACCGCTGTTGTCTTGTTGCAAGTATTTCTTTCATTGTCGTTTTTTTTTTTGTAGCTGTTATTGCCATCATGTTAAACATATGCACAACCAATGCATCCAATTCGGTAGCTGTCATGCATAGATTTCAACGTTGCCGAGAGCGTGAACACATCCGTTGAATGCCTTCCCATCTGTTATAACCTGAAGTGCTTGTTGCGTTTGCACATTTCATACACAGTGCCTTTGGTACACACTTCTTTTAGATAAACAAACTGGACACAAACAAAGTGCGATAAGACGGACATATTTATTAAATGTAAAAATAATAAAATATTTTCCAGCAGTCTAAAATATTGCGTACAATTCAGGGCACAACCTCACAAAATGCAGATCTCGGCACCCCTACAGAGCGTCTTTCTCGCCGCTTTTCGAGCGACTCAATAAGCAGACTTTTCTTTTATTGCACCCTTTGAGCCTTCGTGCCCAAAACGACATGCCAGCTCCCCAACAAACACGCTCTCCAGGTTGACATGCAAACTGTACATTGTGTATGCAAACTTTATTTTAAGTCATTCAATGAAAACTGGGAGAAACCAAACACCAGGCACCCAATGCAGACTTAAACGTAGTGACACAGACGACAACCAACCCATAGCATGAAGATATCTACAGCAAGAAATGGCTCTAGCGAAACAGGGGACGGTGAAAAACGAAGATAATGAAGGTTGTGCAATAAGTGTAAAATAAATTTGTATTTCAGGAAAGAGGAGCATTCTGAATTGCTCCTACCACTCTCGCTATAAGTTCACAACAAAAAATAAAAACGATGGTTGTGTTTTTCGCTCACATTTTCTAAGGTGGGAGGGTTTCATAGCACCGTTCTTAACTTGCGCCAATTTAATAGTCGAGGCACACAATACAAACTGGGTGTCTGAACAAAAAGTCAACGCTTCAAATGGGTCGCCCGTAAAGACGACGACCTGAAGTACCACACCACACTAATGTAGTGGATTGGGGAGTTGGTCAACGTCATACACAATGAAAACAGCTAAAACGACGAAGACGAGGCAAAGAAACAAACGGCTTTGTCCTGTCCGTGTTTGTTTCTTCACTTCGTCTTCACCGCGTATACCACATTGTAATTTTTCTTGAGTTTTGTTGCAGAAACACCCTTAAAACATAAAATGTTGACTCGGCATGTGCCCGCAGCAAGAAATTAATCCCAGAGTTCCATGATGCGGACAAAAAAAAATAAACGGAGCATATCGTCTTTGGTCTCCCAAGTTCGACACCACTATAACTACAGAATACAGATAAAAACATTAATTTTAACTTTCCACAGACTCCGAGTCGCAACCGGAGACTCTAACAGGTTACTGTGAAAGGTAAAATATGTCTTCAAGAGAGATGACAGTGTGCTACGCCTAGCCATCGCTTTCAGCTGCACATTTTTAAAGTTTGTAGTTCCTTTACAGACACCCGCCACGGTACGAGGCAGCAATGAATCTTTGGAAGGAGTCGTTTCCGTTCTTCGTTTCGGTGCGACGGTTGTCGGGTGTGGGAGGCAGGCAAGGTTTGTTGCGTGTCATGCTTCCCAAGTATCAGTCAAAGAACTCGCTGCAAGCAGAAAAAAAAAGGGGGCGGGTGATGGGGAGATTTTACATGAGCACGAAATGAAGGGGCTCTGATGCTAAGCATGCTACTTGCAAGTAGGCAATGCAGCTCATGCGGTACTTTTAGACACAAGCGTGGAGGCATAGGGGGATGCAAAAACAAACGATAGCATGCTAATGAGACTTGGGTAGAGGTGCTGCAAACTTTGTCTGAGCGTGGATGTGGAAAAACTGTCGGGATGCAATACTAGTCGAATTTCGGGCCAAACTTGCGTGGAGCTTTTACCAGAAAATTGGAATGGTTACTGAGAGAACACAAAATGCCCCTTTTCGTGCCAAACAATCTAGGAATCGACACTGAAAAACCCCGACCGTACGTGAACCGATACCAGGTTTGCGGCACCTCTGACCTGCAGCTCTCAAACGGATGTCTAAATGCAAACACAAAATTCAGGAACAGAAAACAACAAATGCACCACTGTTGCGGCATTTCTAAGCAACACTGTGGCACAAACCTACACAAATGTTAAAACCAAGGTATACATCTACCAAAAAGCATTTTTCTCTAAGGTTTCACTCCTTCTACATGATGAAGATGACCAAAGAAATGTAATCCTTACGCGAGTTTCCTAAAGAAGTCCTCTCTGCGAGAAAAGCAAGAGACTGGTGTAAAATAACTCTGCAAGGAATCTAAAAAGGCGGTGCAACGATTCTAGGACTTTGGCCAATTAGGGAATTCATCTCTGTCACCTATGGAACGAAGAACAGAAAACCATGCTTTCTTGCACGTGCTAATTTTTATTTAAAAAAAAAAAAAAATCAAAGGTCAAAGTGTTTCTTAATTTTCGCGTCGTTTTTCGAGTGACACACTCTGGGAGACCACTTGGTTTCCCGCTGGGTTCTCTCCTCAGATCCCGCAGCTGCTTCCTCCGCGATTGTCGACTTTTTAAGGATTAGCATCGCCGAAGGTTGCGGCGAGCGATCGACACACAAAAGACAATTCGCCACGGGGCTGATGGCGAGTGTAGCAGTGGAGGGGGCAGGTTTTGTTGACTTTTGCATATCCCCCAGAAGACGTTTCACCGCACTTCCCGTAACCGCCACACGCGGCTGCAGATTGGCAAAGAATTAGTTTTTTCCTCCTCGATTACGCAGCGGATTAGCAGTTTTTTGCGACAAGGCGGCGCGTTTTTTGTGACGTGTGCCTAGATAAACGATATAAAAAATATGAACTGAACATTCTTTTAACATTCAAATTGCTGCACTACCTCTTTAAGTAGTATTGTTATTATTTTATTACGAAGGATGAGCTAACTGGCGGATACGCAACTTGCGGAACATATGTCCGAGATTGTTGCCTCTCGGTACTCGCGCAAATAAAAACACAAATCCTTACGAATAAAAAAAGAGAAATTGCACTTCTTGTTAACCTTACAACCAACTGAACAATGAATTTCTTTTTTTTTTTTTAATTTGATGTTGATTGTTTTGCATGTGCACCAAATGAGTGGGGTCGATTAGTCAATGTTTCAGAGCTTAAAAGTTGGCTTGCATGCATTTAGTTTTCTTTAGTTGCCCTTTTGTTACTGTGATCGTCTGGTATCCCACGTCCTCCCCGATAAGGGGAGGACGTGGGATACCATCGCTTTCCCGAACTGGAAGGGGTCCCCGAACACCGGCGGTTGAGAACCACTGCTTTATGGCGATGCGGCTTCCTTGTAAATGAATAAAATAATATGATTTCTTCTCACTTTGCCTGGACGCCTGGCATGTTGTGACGCTTGGTCGTGGCCAGCCGCTGTCTCGCCAAGAAAGACTGGCCGCCGCTCATCTGCACTATGCGCTCCTCCGCCGACTGCTGCTGCAGCTTGGCGCCCTGCACCAGACGAAAACAGGCCGCGTCAGCCGACTGGAAATGGCAATGACGTTCTTATCTCTCGTGCGGACAAAATGGAACCGAGCTTCCGCATAAATGTATCGCAAAGAGAATTTCCGACACCTTGGCGCATCCACAAAGTCCACAGGAACGCAAGATTAGCTTAACGGACCACATAGAAAATACTCCTAAAAAATTTTCAGCCTTTCCACTTTGGTGAAGAAGGAAGACCAGCGAAGCTGTACTATGGTGGGGCGACCTAAAGGACAACTTTTTGGATGACCTCAAGGACGACCTTAAGGACGACTTCTAGGACGACCTCGAGGACGACCTCAGGGACAACGTCTAGGATGACCTCAAGGATGATGCCTAGAACGACCTCAGGAACGACGTCTAGGAAGACCTCAAGGAGGACGTTTAGGACGACCTCAAGGACGACCTTAGGGTTGACGTCTAGGACGAGCTCAAGGACGACTTCTAGGCAACCTTAACGATGACTTGTAGGACGACCTCGAGGACAACCTCTTGGACGACCTCAAGGACGACGTCTAGGACGACATCTAGGACGACGCCTAGAAAAATTCAGCCTTTCCCCTCTGGTGAAAACCAGAGTGGAAAGGCTGGAAAGGTTGCCACCATCTATGAGTAAGGCCGGCAAGTCGGTTATCTGGTTGCCGCCGTCACTCATAGATGGCGGTAGCTGTCCATAGTTTCGTGTCGACATTTGTTTCGTACCGGACACGATCCTGGGGAACCTAGCCCTTAACAGCTCCACTGTAAAAAAAGCTAATGCACATTTCGAATTTGAAAAAGAAAACGTTCAGCCTTTCCACTCTCGTGAAGAAGGAAGACCAGCGGAGCTGTACTCGATACACTGCCGCAATGCGCACGCGCCCGATTCTTCGTCGTCGTCTGTTTTTCGCGCTGTTTCCTACGATGAATTCCCACCAACGCGCCCAACTATCCATTCTTCTATTCTATTATAGCTGGAAAGGTTGCCGCCATCTACGAGCGATGGCGGAAACCATACTGGTTGTGTGCTTGCCGCCGTCGCTTATAGATGGCGGTAGCTGTCCAGGTAGGTTTGTGTCGACATACACGGACACGATCCTGGGGAACCTAGCCCTTAAAGGGCAACTCCGCTCAATTCCGAAAAATTTAGGCTTACATGCGATTCCATTTCATAAAGCACTACTAAACAGCTCTACGTCTTCGGATTCGCGAAATGTGAAATATTATTTATGTAATCTTAATTTAAACATCAGCTGATACCGAAACCGAAACTTCGGTTGCGTCAGGCGACATTGGCCTCGTGTTGTCAGAGTCATGGCCACGTCACGTCGAACCACGTGGTCTTGTGACGTTCGTGGGGGCGAGGAACAGGACACGCGACGCGGGCAGGTCGCTTCGGATGGCGTGGACGGTGATGGCCCGGGGGAGAGGGGGAAGGGGAGAAGACGAAAGAGGAGAGGGGGAGCGGCGAAACAGACCGATAAGCGCGCAGGGCAGCGCAAACTAGCGCATCCGCGTTACGGTGATCACGTGGACGCCCTTGAGCCAACACCGGGAGGAGAAACTCATGACGTCATCGTTCAATTTCGCTCTGAGAAGTAAAAACAAACAAAACGCGAGAATGACGTAGTCATGCCTTTGGCGTAGTGGTTCAACGTTGGCTGCTCCAACTCCGTCGCATTGATTGCGCTGACGATTGCGCCTCACGTCGCACGCTAGAGTTGGCAGATTTCGGCGACTTGGCTCGTTTGAAAGTTTGCTGGCCAGTTTATTAAATATATAGACTGAATTAGCTCGTAATATTTGAAATAGGGTCTTCCTATATGATACTGAAGAGGGCTGCATAGTTTTCTATATATCAAAAATGAAGCGGAGTTGCCCTTTAACAGCTCCGCTGTAAAAAATCTGCGACAGTTTGGAAAATAATTTGAGTAAAGCCGTCTTTTTACGTTATTTCTAGGAGTGATGTAATCGCTGGAGTTGCTAAACAAGCTACGCTCAGAGTGTCGACACTCCCTTCCCCGATTGTTTCGTCGGCACCGCCATTTTGTTGTCTAGTGCAAACCAGACGCTAACGGCGACAGTTGCAGTTCAAAATTGAGACCTCCCATGCATTGAATTCGGCGTCGGGGAAGATCGGACGACGTCGTTTCGCTCCATCGCAGATTGTTTGAACACTTTTGGGGGACGGAAGAGCATTTCCTGCAATTTCAGACGAAGCTTCGGATGGCCGACGGCAAGGATTGCAATCGCCAAGATGACCAAAGCATCATCAATGCTGAAGCTACGCTTCAGCAATGACGACGCTTTGGTCATCAAGGTGTCACGAAAGGAACTCACGGCTCGAGGTGTCACGAAAAAGGGTGGCACGCAACGTCGGAAACGGGGATCTCCAGCAGTCGACGGAAGGGACTCACGAAGTTGTAGAAGACGGTGCTGACGAGGCGCTCCTCCTTCTCCCACTGTGCCTTGAACATCTCCAGCTCCTGCTGAAGCTGGGAGATGTGCTTAGCCTTGTCCTGGAGCTGGTTCTTTAGGGCCACCACCTCCGCCCCGGAAGGGGACACGTTACGGGTGTCCATCGTCTTGATGACCTGAAACCCCGGCAACCCCTGGTCTTTTGAAAATGGGGTCCACGCACAAAAGACTTACGAAGCTCTTTGCGTCCCATACGTGAACCGTGCAACAAGGAAGGCCGAAAACCCACGCAAAGGCAATGTCGGCGACGTGCAACAATGCTAGCTGAATCTATGGTTATTTGTGCTCTCCTTACGAAAAAAAACAAAAAGAAAATTGGGCTGTGTGTATGTTTATACAGCCTAGAACTTGGTCTGCCTCAACGGGCGACGAGTCTCCCAGCTGTAGATGAGCAATTTAGCCAGTGCAGTACAACCGCTCGCCTGGGGTCTTTAACGTGCATCACACAGTAGTGGTACATGACCGCACGCCGGTACGATGCTCATCCAGATCGAAACGGGCAGGGGCGGGGATTGAACCCAGGATGCCTGGGTTCTGCAGCACGAGCTTTCGCTCCACGTGCTCCGAGCTGGTGTGCGCTAGACCACTCGGCCACCGATCCCCCGCTCTCTTCACGAGTGGGACATAGTGTGTGTCCTTTCCTGCAGAGGACACACACTATGGCCAATCGTTACTATCCATGGAAAGCCCAGGGAAGCCTAGGTTTTGGGAGTCTGCTATGAATCCTAGGAAGTGTTTGCTCCCCAAAATGAGATCTGCACTGGACTCTGGCGGTGTGGAGCACCATGTTCGGTGTTGCAAGGCAGATAGGCTGCATTTTTGAGGTGGGAAGCTTATAATACCTGCACATCATTTGCTAGGTTCCTTGCATAGATTAAAGTGATTGACTACATAAAGACCAGTGTACGAAATCCTAGCCTTCAGCGATAAAAATGGGAAATAATTTCAAAAGCGGGCTCTTGTGAAGAGAGGGGCTGCGCATAAAACAAGATTTTTGATTTTGGCACTTTTGGCATCGGTGCTGTTCTTGGAAACTATTAATCGTGATAACGTCCCAATCCCACTCACGTTCTTGGCTTTCTCAAGGTACTTCTGGTATCGCTCCTCCATCACTCTCGTCTCCTCTGCCTTCTTTTCCAGCTGCTCCGTGAGTTCGCCCTGCCTCTCGCCTGACGAGCAGAAAACAGCCAGCGTCAAAACAAACCTCAAAAACAAAACTAGCAAAAATAAGAGAGGATTTCAACCCTCCTATTCTTGAGGGAATGATAGCACACGTAAAACTAAAGAAATACCCCGAATTAACAAAAGAAACATCATTTAGAGGTTAAATAGGGAATGATAGCACACGTAAAACTAAAGAAATACCCCAAATTAACAAAAGAAACATCATTTAGAGGTTAAGCAGAAGCAAAGAGGTCTGGCTAAACTTCCCAAAGGTACACCCAAATAATCGCAAATTATGTGGGTGTACCTTTGGGAAGTTGAGGTGGCACAGGCCCTGTCAGGCCTTTATCTCTGCCCCCTACGCAAGAAGGAAGACCAGCGAAGTTGTACTATGGTGGGAATGAAGTAATGGCCAGCCGCAAGTCGGAAAGCCAGAGTGGAAAGGCTGGAAAGGTGGCCTCCATCTATGAGCGAAGGCGGCAACCAGACAACCAGCAAGCTGGTTGTCTGTTTGCCGCTGTCGCTCATAGATGGCAATAGCTGCCTGGAACGTTGTGTTAACATTCATTGTCCACCGACACGAAACTGGGGAAGCTAGCCCTTAACAGCTCCGCTGTAAAACATTTCCTCAAAGAAATATGTCTGTCATATTCTTGCACCACCCTTATTAAATAAATAAATAAATAAATTAAATTAATTAATTACTCGATTAGTTTACACACTAAAGGTCTAAGTTGGCTTCATGTCAAAGGAAACTCACAGGACTCTGCAAGCCGGCCGGCCATGGCTTCGAGGCTCGACTCTCGTTCTCGCAGCTGACTTTCCAGCTCCTTACAGCGCCGCTGAGCCACAAACAGCTGCTGCCTCGCCTCCACCCCTTCACCAGCCGACGCGGCCTCCCGACTGTCCTCCAGCTGACTCTCGAGCTGAAGGTTGCGCTGGTTTAGCAGTCTGCAGCCGCAAACGAGAAAGCAAGGCAGAAATTTGACTTCTTCAGCTCCAGCAATGCCTCAAAGAAACTGAAAGATCCATATTCTTAAAAAAAGGAGAAAAAAACTATCTGCTACTGTGAATATATCTTTCAAAACTGAATGCTTTCATGGGCTGGTTTGTAAGTCGGCAGCGTCACGAGGAGTTGTAACGAAAACATGATAACACGAGCGTGCAACGATCACGTGGCTAGTGCCACTTAAGGTAACTGAATATGCTCTGCTTGCAGAGCGGAGCATCGCAATGGTGCCCCCGGGGCGGCCATGTTGGATCCAAGGCCACACTGTGGGAAGTGACCGTGGCTTCTGCAGGATACCCGGAGGCGCAGATGGCGTGGCTGTGAAGCGGCGTGCTGCTGCGTGCGGAGCAGAGAAGATATAGTGCGGCAACACGCTGCACGTGCGCCATCATCCCGCCATGTTTCCTGTTTCTCTCTATGCCCTCGGTAGAACGTGGTAACCGACAAAAATGTCGTCCATTCACAAGCCGTAGCTGCGCGTTGTTGTCTGGTCTGAGGTGCCCGGATGTGCCGGTCGCGTATCACTCCGCGAGCGCCGTAGACGCGAGCAACGCGATCGTCCTCCATGTCGTCTGCTTCCCAGACTTTGGAAACATGTTTCAATATATCGCTCGCATTATAAAAAAAATCAGCAGAACCCATCCTTTGGGAATGATTATCTACGTTAATGCGAATAGCATCAAACGGTGCGGAGTTATGCGCGTTCGTCAGGTGGCCGGCACACTCTAGATACGCCAGCCCACTCTTGAGGCGATTCTAAATTTGTTGACACTTTCACAGCCCTGCGCACGATCTCCGCAGCCCAGCACGTGCGTTTGTGTCACTTAGGAAGGCGAGCAAAGCACGCGCCATACGCACAAACACTCAAAATGGTACCGACCAGACTTTCTGGCGTCTCAGCTAGTCTCAACCAACGGTACTCTAAACGGTTGTTTATATCTTTACCATAGGACGCTCGTGCACAGCAGCTACCGGTGCGTCGCGCGTTCCATGCACGAGGGCTCATTCCGCTCTCGTGAGGCTGAGCACGGCCGCTACATCACCCTCTCCCGAGCGCGGGAGAGGGTGAGCTAGCGGCCGTGCTCAGCCTCACGAGAGCGGAATGAGCCCTCGTGCATGGAACACGCGCGCACCGGTAGCTGTGACAGCGCTGTAAAGCGCGTCCTATGGTAAAGATATAAACAACCGTTTAGAGTGCGTTGAATGACTGCCTTCATAGCTCTGTGGTTAGCGCGTCTGCCTGCTGATCAAAGGGTCAACGGTTCGAATCCCAGCCGGCGCCGGTCTTTTTTATTTATTTATCGACCCGCGGCGTAAGAGGTTAGATAGCCAGATAGATACATAGACGAAAAGTGCGTGAAGTAGCCAAAGAATGCTATTCGCATTAACAATGCGATTATAATGTACCGAGTGGCTACACATGATGTTTAATGGTCAAGGAATTTTCCAGTTAGTTCATTTTTAGCGTAGGATGTATATTTCGCAAACGAAAAGCGAGAAACATGCTCTGCCCGAAACTCTGTGCCTGCAAGGCCGCTTCCCCCATAAAGGTGGGATCCAGCTTGGCGCACATGACCGCTTCTCCGCTAATACAGAGTTGGCGGCGCAAAGAAAACAAACAAGACACTCTGGCTCTGCAAGCAGAGCCTATCCAGTTACTCTAGTCCCACTATGGGTTATGTGCTCACGTGACATTACCTCTCGATGTTGCACGGTCACAGACATGAGATCTTGGTGTCACGTAGCTAGGTAATGTGAAGTCACAGTGTCGCATGACCACATTGTGTGACAGTGTCACACACCACGACATAAGTGATGCCATATGACGATCACGGGTTGGTGTCACCCATGACCGCCCTCCACTACATTTAGAGGGAAGATATTATATGTCGTGCTAAAACGGCCCCTCAAGTCCACATTCTGCATAATTTGGACCATCTGTAAAACCGATCTGACTCGTTTGTTTTATACATATAAACCTTGCTGAAGAGCACGATACTGGTGCCTGTGGCAGGAAACTGACCTGACTTCCGTCTCTAGGTCGTTGATATTGGACTGTGCGTATTCCAGCCTTGTCTTCACCAGGGTCAGCTGCTGGCCCTCACTTTTGCTCTGCTGAAGCTTCAGCATCTTGTTCTCGTGCTGAAGCCGGATCAGTTTTTCCCTGAAAGTGCAGAAACACAATCCCTCTTGCAACAAGAAACGTTCATCATCTGCAATTGAAAACCATTTTTTTTTTGTTGTAAAATGAAACAGTGAGTAATTAACCCAAGACTCTTCATATTTTAAGTTGCAGTAATGACAAAACAGAGTGAAGAAAAAAAAAATAATTGGTTTGCTATCCTGCGCTGTTTTGTCAACTCGGGCCCTATAGCAACATTCCTTCGCCTCGATATGAAAAAGGCGAAGGCACCCAACTCTTTTTAAAAAGTATTTAGTTGTAACCGTTAAAAAAGGTAATTGTTTTGTTGTTGTTTTTTCACAGGAAAAGTTTATTTTTATGTAGCGTTACAATGTTATAACTTGTAATATCAATTACTCTTACTGTAAGTTCAAAGTTAATTCAATTCATGACACACCGTCTACTTTTGTTATCTCCCAAAAGCTTTTATAATATCAAGAGCATAATTAACCATATCTTGACTGCAATCCTGGCAAAAGCCAGCTGTTCCAAGGCTGTAGCCACACTTTGTTTACAATGTTCAGCAACCGGAAGTCTGCAACTAAAGTCTGCAACCAGTGCCCCGCAACTAAAATTGTACAATTAAAGTTGTACAACTGCTGCCCTACAACTACCGTGAATATCCCGAGTCATCGCCCACCCGCCTGCAGCCTGAAATTCATAAAAAAGTGGGGTGGGCCATGTCTCAGTGGGTAAGCACAAAATGTTTAGAAAAAGCTAAATAAACGCCCATTTTTCTGTAAGTATCTAGCACGGCTGCACAAGAGATGCATTAAACTCAGAACTCGAATTAGTTTCATTGTTTTATGCAAGAAATGCTCACGAAATAATGTTTTACTATCGCAAAGTCCGTTGCTCGCATACGCGCGATGAACACCGCCGATCAGCATACAGTGCAAACATTTGTTCTGCAAAAGCATGTTTCTAACACTGCTATGTTCTCTTGGCTAAAAAGAAAAAAAAAGTCTACAAGGAAATAGAAAATCAGCAGAACCCATCCTTTGGGAATGATTATCTACGTTAATGCGAATAGCATCAAACGGTGCGGAGTTATGCGCGTTCGTCAGGTGGCCGGCACACTCTAGATACGCCAGCCCACTCTTGAGGCGATTCTAAATTTGTTGACACTTTCACAGCCCTGCGCACGATCTCCGCAGCCCAGCACGTGCGTTTGTGTCACTTAGGAAGGCGAGCAAAGCACGCGCCATACGCACGAAACACTCAAAATGGTACCGACCAGACTTTCTGGCGTCTCAGCTAGTCTCAACCAACGGTACTCTAAACGGTTGTTTATATCTTTACCATAGGACGCGCTTGACAGCGCTGTCACAGCTACCGGTGCGCGCGCGTTCCATGCACGAGGGCTCATTCCGCTCTCGTGAGGCTGAGCACGGCCGCTACATCACCCTCTCCCGAGCGCAGGAGAGGGTGAGCTAGCGGCCGTGCTCAGCCTCACGAGAGCGGAATGAGCCCTCGTGCATGGATCTGTCGCGCACCTGGTAGCTGTGACAGCGCTGTAAAGCGCGTCCTATGTAAGATATAAACAACCGTTTACAGTGCGTTGAATGACTGCCTTCATAGCTCTGTGGTTAGCGCGTCTGCCTGGTGATCAAAGGGTCAGCGGTTCGAATCCCAGCCGGCGCCGGTCTTTTTTATTTATTTATCGACCCGCGGCATAAGAGGTTAGATAGCCAGATAGATACATAGACGAAAAGTGCGTGAAGTATCCAAAGAATGCTGTTCGCATTAAAAAACCAACCAGGCGCAACGAGTGAGCGAGCAAGCGGGAAAGCTGGCAATCGCATTGGCGAACACTTTGGCGTAGGGCCAAGTCGAGAGCCTTGTCAATCCCAAGGAGGCTCTTGTGCCACTTTCTTGTAAGGTGCACACATGTGTGCGTCCATTCGCGACGATGCTATCAACGCGGGTTGAGGCGGCGTTGCTGTGTGGCGTGAATGGCACCATGAACACGGAGCCAAAAATGGGACGCTTTGCATCTGTGTGCGGCGTTCCAGCAAATCTTTATTTACCCATCGGGTAAACTTTATTGACTAAAGTTTTGCAACTAAAATTTTGCAACAAATGTTCTGCCACCTCATCTTTATAACCCAACTTCCAACAACAAAAAAAACAATTTCTGAAACCAAACGAAAAACAAAATTTGAGGACCGATATTCGGTTAGCTTACTTTATTTCTGGTGGAAGGGTCTCCAGCATCTCCGAATCTGACAAAGTTCCCACGGCTTTTGGGTCGCTTGCCTGGACGTTGGAGCTTTCTGCAACACAGAACGAACACAGAAAAATGAGAGAAGAGTATTTATCTAATCTACTCACGGAGTGAATATGAATAACATATGGAATCTAAAAGTTCATTCCCACCTTCAAGAGTTATCGGAGAACCACCATCCAAACATGTTACTATACCAGAAATCATATTAAGAAACAAGTTAATTCCAAATGCTGCAAACCATGCATGCTAGAGGTGCTTGAACCAGCACTAATATTACTACCACCTGTTTAGTAGTGTGGTGTGAAACGTTTTGTAGCGTGGAGCTACACTGGCCGAGGTTGAGCAGTTTCGCGTGGCTCCTGGAGAGCCGTGCTGCGCATGCGCGAGAGCAGCGACGTCACAGGGCGCACAAATGGCGCGCCGGAGCCGCCGCTGCCGCGCGCGCCTCGCCGGTCTGCGCATTCCAGAGGAGTGGCAGCTGGGCACGCGCGCGCGCCGCCGCGTGCCCAGCTGTGCGCCTCCGTTGCGCAGCAGCCAAGTCTGACGCTGCACCTGAGCCGCTTGATAGCGCCTCTCATTTTGTGCGCATGCGCAGAGGTATTCCAGGAGGAATAACCAGCTGAACCTTAGCTCACACTACATATATCCTGGCATAGCTGAGCTAAGCCACTGCAATTTTTTTATGCTTCGGTTGGTTACGTAACGT